>JAJNBS010019770.1:0-20336 GCA_028455975.1 Notopais sp. c TS-2021
TCAACATGCGGCCTTCTTGGAAAATGGCCCATTGTCAATGCGGCCTTCGAAAGAAAATAGGTTCCCCACCCCTGAACTAGAGTATATAAAATGAAGGTCATATATAACATTTCTTCGTTTCTATACAGAAATCATGAGGATTCTAAAAGATATTGTATCGATCTCACTTACTTTATACTGTTGGATCCTTTCTATTATAGTGTTGGATCTTATATCGGAACCATTATTTACTTTGTTTAGTTTTAGAATTTATACTTATTTGTCATGAGTCTCAACGTCTCACGTTAATTGTTATTATCGACTCAGCGTATTGTAACTGATCTCTTGTTTTGAGATATAAATGTGAACTTTAATTATGAAATTATAGAAGAATACGTTAATTGAAATGTTTCACTCAACTTGATGACATGACTTCTTTTACTATAAAAACAAGAAACTAAAACAATTAACTTCGGCTAAAAAATAATGCAATGCTGGATGTAATACCAACACCTATATCGGATATACTACATAATACATATTGCGACCAGAATGAAGCAACATTATTACAATGGACTATAGGAAACATCATGAGGAAGTTTTTAATTCAAGAATTAAATACAATGAAATTGTTTATAAAAAATCATCGGTTCTACAGAAGCTAAAATAACAGAAGCGACCTAATAATAATGAAGGCAATTTTGATTAAGATGAGAAGACGCGTCATTAATTTAAAGGAAGAGGTTATATTGAGAGCTTTGAAAATATTTTGAAATTTATTTCTTTATTGTAAATAAATTTTTGTTTTGTTAAGATTTCAACGGTATAATAAATTTTAATTAACTCAGTATAATAATAATATTTGAAATATTGCAATTAAAATAATTTTATTTAAATGGATGTCTTTTAGAATCTTCATGATTTCTAGTATAGAAACGAAGAAATGTTATAGGACCTTAGAAAGAATCTAAGTTAAATTAACGAAGAAAGAATTGGATTTGGTGTTTAATAAGAAATATCTTTTTACAATAAATATTAAAAATAATTCTCCCGATAATATCTAGTCTACTTCAGTTATGCATGAAAATATTTTTTAATGTTTAACAGAAAATATTGTTATATGGTTAACTATCTTATTATATAAGAAAACTCATATATTTAAATATGTCTATTCAATGGAACAAAATAAAACTACAATTTGTTTAGATTTATTTATATATAAAATGATAAACATTAATGATAAATAAGCAATTACTATATAAATATCCGCTTTAAATATGATATTGTTCACTATTCTCTATTCATTTTATCACGAAGCCATTTTTATTTCTTTGTAAATTTAAATTTAATACACAGTTCTGTATATGATTAATTTCATAGAACAAATGTAAAATATTTTTATTAAGAATCTGTGTAGGCTTATAATGTTTTTATTAATTATATCGGGTAATAGTGGAAAGACCATATTGGGACAAAATATTCAGAATGCATGAAAAGCATATAAAATATAAACATATATAATAAAATTATTTAAAAGATTCAGAATTTATAAGTACGTATATACAATACTTAATCTTTTCATATATATATATGTTTATAAAATTATTTGAATTGAGCATATATATTTTAAATTGCTTAATATATTTTTTAGCTTATATTTAGCAATTGTAATAATTATATGCATTGTTGCATTATCTAATTATTTTATTTATGCATTTAAAAGTAGATTCATAAAGAATATTAAATCCACGATATATAATTATTAATAGATTCAAGAATTGTAAAATAATATTGCAAATAAGTGAACTCCACGTTTCATTTTATTTGGTTCATGGTCAAATAGACATGTGATTTGATTCCCTAGAAAGGATGATTGAAATAGACAATTGGTTGATAATAGAAACTTTTAGCTAGGAAGCTGTTTGGAACAACATATGATGAAATGTTAATTTGTCAAGATATAAAAAAAGAGTATGGTCAATATTACAATAAAAGTTCTGTATTTATTGTTCAAAAACAACTTTTAAATTGTTGATTTTGAGCCGTTTAAAAAAGCTGTTTTAGAACATCAATTGAAGCACATCAAATTCAAAAACAGTATTTTAGATTATATGCAGACAAAATGTGAAAATAACTGTTGGAAACCAATATTTAGAACACAATTATTTTGTTCAATTTGAAAAATAACTTGCCAATATAAAATCATTTTAAATTGGATCAACTCTTTTCTCGATGTACGGAGTCACTGATCTTGAATTAAGTATTAAACGATCGTGACTGTTTAATTGCTAGGATATATACTTTACCCAAAAGCATGAGGCGCACAGTAATTGTTTTGAATTACTGTGAGACTCCTCTGTTGAACATAATCTTTTTTTGTATCAATATATAAATAATGTGCTTGTTATGTCATTTGTAAAATAAAGCATCTCTCTCTCACTCACTGTAAAAACATGTCCACATTATTCACCATGCATAAAAGGCATCGATGAAACTATCTTGAAGGTGTTGTGAACAAGATATTGTGTACTTTGTGTGAAAACAATAAAAACATTCCTGATACCGCCCCGCCAGTGATTATATTGTAAAATAATTAAATAATTTTTTCACTTTTAAAATTCTTTGAAATTGTATCAAAAATTACACTTTCAAATAAATATGATTCTCTATTTAATTAATCGCAATGACAAAGAAAAGAAAATAGATAAAATTAAAAATTATTTCGAAAAGTTATAATTTGAAATCATCTCGCGGATTAAATTGCGATGTACTACTGAGTCTTTCGATGTTTTATATTTTAGAATAGATAAACTTACTTGGAGCTTGTGCATGAAATGGACCCTAGACCTGGTTTGGGTCCTAATTATAATAAAGCTATATATTATCTTATCAACGTAAAAGCCCATAAAATGAAGATACCAAAATCTTATCTTGAATAAATATGGTATACACTCAATACCCAGCGAGTTTAATTGCAGTTAAACTTCTTATATTTTTTTTCAAAGTTTTTTAATTAACATTTTAGTTGATTAGTATACATTTTTTTAGAGAAGTTTGCACGAAATATATTGAAATGAATCCAGTGTAACTTGGTGGGTCTGGAATTATGGAAGAAATACGTGAATCGTGTTTTACTCTCAAACCCAAAACATCACCAAGGAACAGTTCCACATAAACAATTATGGGTGTTTTACTTGGTTACGACAAGTACAACACCAGCTTTTTACTCACCGAACTTATGATTCATTATATTAATTTTATTGATCCAATAAGTAACACTCGCCATACTGAAATGATAGAATCTTATTGAAATAAATACAAACATTATATCAAAGGACGAAAGTGTGCAAACGTGATTTTCTTCATTCATATTTAAAATAATATATATGACATACACACAACAAGTTTATTTCATTATGCGAAACAATTTGAAGCAATATATTTACAATGAATATTAAGTTTATAATGTTGTATTACTTCTCGATTATTATATTTACAAAAATTATTTCTGAGGTGCATCTGATGTGCAAAGGAGTAAATTTGAGATCCGTCTCATGCACAATAGTAAAATCGGACCCGTCTCATGCACAATAGTAAAATTAGGGTCCGTCTCATGCACAATAGTAAAATCGGGGTCCGTCTCACGCACAATAGTAAAATCGTGATCCGTCTCATGCACAATAGTAAAATTAGGGTCCGTCTCATGCACAATAGTAAAATTAGGGTCCGTCTCATGCACAATAGTAAAATCGGGATCCGTCTCATGCACAATAGTAAAATCTGGATCCGTCTCATGCACAATAGTAAAATTAGGGTCCGTCTCATGCACAATAGTAAAATCGGGGTCCTTCTCATGCACAATAGTAAAATCGGGATCCGTCTCATACACAATAGTAAAATTAGGGTCCGTCTCATGCACAATAGTAAAATCGGGGTCTGTCTCATGCACAATAGTAAAATCGGGGTCTGTCTCATGCACAATAGTAAAATCGGGATCCGTCTCATGCACAATACTAAAATTAGGGTCCGTCTCATGCACAATACTAAAATCGGACCCGTCTCATGCACATTGCACAATAGTAAAATCACGGTCCGTCTCATGTGTCGGAGTCTTCGAAATTACCTTTAAATCTAAAAGTAGTTGTCGAATTCGTCCCTTTATTAGCAAACTTGCCTCATGTTATATATATATTTAAAACTAGTTAAATTCATATCATATTCAGTAAACTATATCAAGTCAATTCAATATAGTATCTGGATTTAAAACTAGTCAAATTGAGTAAAATATATTGAGCTGTAAACCAAACAAAATCATATTCTATCTTTTTAAGTTGTCATAAAGAATAGTAATACGATCTAATTAAGTTTAACTATTAAATAAAACATTTAAAACAATTCAAAGTCAAAGAATTAACAAATCTATTCATGTAATTCAGAATAAATTACAGATAGATTAAACTTTAAAAAAAAACAGTATATACATTCTATTCAATTCAATATATGTATAATTTGAATAAAACATAAATAAAATAAATAAGGTAAAACAGTTCAGTATAGTTTGTTTAATTATTATAAAACTCATGTAAAAGGAAAGTTCTTCTAAACTATCAACAGTTGAACTAAAATCTAATAACTGCATATACCGTAGTTCCCAACCAACCAATTCTAATACAAATATCTGCGAACGTATAGTTGAGTTAACAATATTAACTTATTATATTTTCGCGGTGCAGTCAAATTATATTACGTGCAAAGTGAGGGTTGAATAACTATTGAAGAAGAAGTTTCCGAAAAATATAACATAGCAGAATAAATATCGACCACAGTTACAAGGCGCGAACATTCCTAAACATAAAAGATAAAAAGTTATTTTGATATATTAAAACAACCTGAACCAAGCATCTAATATTAATTAAGAACTGTCAAGTTGGATTTATCATAGTCAAAAGTGATAATTAGATTATTAAACTAATGAGTTACAAATTATGTTAAAGTTACAATTCATAAATTATATTTACGACAATCGAGGTTGTCATGCGAGTGCATTTCAAAGTTATAAGAAATTCATTTAAGTTTTGAGATATTGTTTTATATGTTATATGTTAACAGAAATATTTACGTTATAAGAATATTTAGAAGAGAAGATATTTATATCTTCAAATGTAATTGGAAAAGACAATCCAAAGACAATTCTAACTGTTATTAATAAGAAAGTTACAAATCTTATTTTTATATTTTTTTTTACATGTGTGAAGTGAAGAGATCATATACATTATATTATTAATTCTCAAAAGTGTTTACTTAACAAAGTGTCTATTATATTTATTCATCTATATATATATAATTCTGAGTCGACGAACTTTTGAAGAATTGAAAGTACTCGACGAATCTACATCATAGTACAGTACCGTATATGAATAATAATATTAATAAGAAGGAATAAATAGACACTATATTTTCATCATCATTAATTCTACGATAAGATAGTTCAGAATTAAATAATAAAGTACTGTAGGATATTGAAGAAATAATATCGTCAACAATCTTCATTTGTAATATATTTATTTATATAAACTCTGAAAAAGAAACATAAAAAGAGTTAAGAAAGTTAATTATTCCAACATCTATTGACCATTTTGACTTCGTCTTTTCTACTTGGTTAGTTGTGTTTCCGAAGCTATTTAGTTCTTATCCACGTAAGAAAAAGCATTCCCTTTACTTGATTCCTTTTTGAGATCGTTTGCCGAAGTTGATAAATTTCACTTCAGCTACGGACTCTACGCTAGTTATACCACTCGACCATGGTTATAGAACGATCGTTCTGTGGAACTCACGGGTCTTGATCCGTCCATAAGAAACATTAAGGAGGAGACTATTGTATTGTGGGTTTAGTCAGGTTAAATCCAGAAAATTTTATTGAAATACAATTTTTCGCAAGAATTTATTTTATGTTTTTGATCTGACGACGCCCACACATGCACAATAGTAAAATCGGCGTTCGTCTCATACACAATAGTAAAATCGGGGTTCGTCTCATACACAATAGTAAAATTGAGGTCCGTCTCATGCACAATAGTAAAATTGAGGCCCGTTTCATGCGCAATAGTAAAATCGGGTCCGTCACATGCACAATAGTAAAATCGGGGTCCGTCTTATGCACAATAGTAAAATCGGGGTCCATCTCATGTACAATAGTAAAATTGGGGTCTGTCTCATGTACAATAGTAAAATTGGAGTCCGTCTCATGCACAATAGTAAAATCGGGGTCTGTCTCATGCACACTAGTAAAATCGGGGTACGTTTCATGCACAATAGTAAAATTCGGATCTGTTTCATGCACATGGGCAAAATATGGAACCATGTCATGCACAAGCTCCACTTACTTTTATTTAGAATTAATTAATTAGGACAATACTAATAAATTTTATGCGAAACTGATATTTGTAGCATATTATATTTCCACTAGCATAAATTTAACAATATAGAATAAATAATTATAGATAATTATTACAAGATGAGTCCCTATAAGCTGTGAATCTATTCCAATAAATCTGAGATATATATTCTTCCTTCCACTAATGAGACATGAACTGCACGTGAATGCACAGAGGTTTAATGAGTTTACCTTAATTGCTCTTTGGGAAATATTTATGCTTTAAACAGCTCTTAAGTCACTTTAAAAGCCATTTTTTGCCGGTAATTAGGCTCTTTTAAACAGCAATAAGCGTTCCATAAACAACACGAACGAAGGTGAAATATATATATATAGTCGGTGCACTAAACTATATACTTGGATGTTCAAGGACTTCTATGGGATATTTTAGTTGAGTCAATTAATATTTACATGTTTATAATAAATAAGAAATGAAATACGAGTATAATTATTTAAAATATGCTAATCATCAATGGCAATGAGAAGAGTTTCTTGGTTAATCGAGTAGCCGCCCTATGCCGTTATATATTGCTATCTCCTAAGAAGAGCTTAATTTGTAGAGCTGTGAAAGGACCACAACAATATTGTGGAGAGGTAACTAATTGTTTAACCTAAATTAATCTAGTAATCCAATTGAATACAATATATCAGATAGTGGTGTCGGTCAATTCACCCCTGTGACCATTTGACCCCCGATAACATTTAACCCCTGAGACCTTTTCACCCTTGAGACCATCTCACCCCAAGGCCATTTTACCTATGATATTATTTTAGTAGGTTAGGTTAGATTAGGTTATTATATTACTACATATTATTCTATTATTATAAAAGTAGATAATCAGAACAAAAAATAATTAAAAAAAAGTATACTGTATTGTATTAATTATTATACTAGGTTAGGTTAGGTTAATTTTTTCCTCTTGTATTCTTGATGAATTTTGAAGACATGTTACCACTTTAACAAATAATTAATAAATAATATTTATCGTAGGTGAAATGGTCACGGAGGTGAATTGACCTAGAATCATCAGATAGCTACAATCTATAGTGGAAACCTGGATAAACTATAGTCAGATAAGGCCGTATAACCGTATAATGCAGAAGATGCCATCATTTTTAATCAATTGGTCATTTTGTATTTTTATTCCAAAATATTGGTGTTGTGGGGGAGGGTTTAAAATCGAATATATTCTAAGCATTAAAATTGACTTTTATATATCAATGAAATTAAAATTATAGGAAAAATAGACGAAAGTGACATTTGTATTTAGAATAAAATTTATAGTTCGATTTTAATTATTGTTTTTCTAGTAGAAAATAGATTCAGTCAATGGATCTATACAATATTGTTGCCGGGTCAATATTTACTCGTGAGTCATATTAAAAAGTATTCATAGTTAATCATATTAATATGTAATTTCAGTCAGTATCTAGAAACAGAAATGACCTTAATGAAATATATCCTTAAATTTGGTATTTGACTAAAAAAAACAATTTTTTAGAAAGTGATTGATGAACTACATTTTACGAAATTCAATTATTTTATGACTTTTATAAAAGAAATAATTCATCTACAGGATTTTCAGCCATTTTAAATATGGCCCGATGAATGAAAACTTCTCTCTCCCTTGATCTAGCGACAAGTAACTATAGTTATAATTAAATAATTCTAAAATATACTTTTGTATCATGCCCTATATATATTTTTGTGACTTCAAGTCAGCACTTCATTATTTTTGAATTGTCCATCTTTTCTTTCAGTTGAGTAATCTTAACCTTATGCAAATAACCATCTACCTGTGAAACCTATTTGTATTGCAACATATAGATTATACGTATTTTCGTGTGTGCTGTAAAACCGATCAGGATCGGAATAAGAATCGTTTTATTTAGGAAATCGACTCTGATTGGTGTTCATCAGCAATTGAAAGTTTTCTATTGGTGGACAATATTTTTGAATATTCTATTCTGATCCAGATATGTTTTATAATGGACACGAAAATACACTTGCTGCCTTCACATTTGCTTTTATCGAAATGCAACTTTCGTCTCAATTTGATCTCGATCCAATTTATCCAGTTTAGATAAATACTATCTAAATTTAACAATTGACCCACATATATACAGATATTTTAAGCATTGCGGTGCATTCTATTCGTGCATATATTTTATTTTATATTTTTTACTTTCTTTTTTATATATTTTGTATATTTAAAATTTATTTAATTTTAAATATAATTAATAAGCTTTCAATCCCTGAAGATGGCCATCTTGTCCGAAACGCGTTGGCTGAAAAAAAGTAAAAGATGTTTTTAATCCTCCTTCTAGCCCTATATACATTATATACAGAGGCTATAATAGTTTAATTGATAAGAAATTTACTTACCTCATACTCAAATTGGCTCAGTAATAAAATGTATTGAAGAAAACGTAGAAAACTAATTCATCGAGTTGAGAATGGATAACTAAAGCAGGGCTTTGGAGCTGGAGCTGGTGTCAGAGTTACTAATCCACCACACTGTTCTGAGAAATAAACATCTTGGAAGCGTAACTATGGATTCACATTTGCTGGAATCGTAATCTCTGAATAATTTAGAGATTTTGCACGTAAAATATTTCAAATTAGAGCATTGATTGCCGATCAAGGGTGTCTTAAAACTCCATTGACACTTTTAAAATTTAATAAAAATAACACCCATGACCAAATTAGGCATGAAACTCCAGTCCATATAAACATAGTAATCAGAATAGTAATTGCAATGAATTTGTATTGCCATACACCTCAACGTACGAATACACAGACCTAAGCTAGATGCCATATTACAACTATTGTTATTTGCTACATTCAAAGTGGATAGTTTTATGATAAGTTAAATATAGTGCCATTCTCAAATAAAAAGATGGATGTGCCGATCATATATTTTAATAATGTAGAAATGGAAGGAGTTTGTTCTTTTAAGTACTTAGGCTTCTACATAGACGAGAAACTAATTTATGCGACCCATGTCAAGCATGTTAAATGTTGCCTATCACGTTATGGATATATAAGTAAAATATTAAGGCCTTACTTAACAATTGATTCTGCCTGGAATTTGTAATTCGGATTAGTTCATTCGGTTATATCATATGGACTGCTTGTATGGGGTGGAACCTATAAGATTTATTAGAGGGTCCTGTAGCTAGTCAACTCTGGGGCTTACATGACAAAAAAATTTCTCTGATTTGCATGAAAGCAGGAATAGTGTAGGATCGATATATAAAAGATTAAAAATTATAAGACTTTTTGGCCTATATAGAATACAAAACTGTGAGTTCATGTATTAAGTTTTGCAAGAACATCATGTTCCATTCAAGCGTAAAAGTCAGGAGCATTATACTAAAGATCATCACTATAACATTAGAAATGCAATTGAATATTTAACCCCATTTTCTTATGTACATTTTTTTTTTTTATATAGTGGAATCTGTGAATCGGGTAGTCTAAATGGAAGACTGAAGAATTCGCATAACACTAAGTCTAAGCAATTGAAATTGGCATATAGGCAGAATATACTTGATACTAATTGAAAACCAAATTGTAGATTATGACTTCCTGTGTGTAGGTTATTAATTGTTATCGTTACATGCCCGATGAGTCTCTGTTACTCGCTATATATGGGTTTGATAAGTATATATATTGTAACTATATGATTCAAACGGAGTCTTTTCAAGTATTAGTTAAATAGAATGTTATGTTTAAATTATCCCACTAGTTTAATCAAACAATTATAGAGATCTTTATATCAATATTTTTTTGTCAATAAAGTATTTTTCATTTTTCAAAAATAAATTATAGACCAAAAGTCAGTCATTTGTATGTGATTATTTCTGATATAAAGAAGAATACAAATTTAAATAATGTATCAGTGTATTGAAAGTATAAATTGTGAATTATTCTTTCTAATTAAATAATGAGTTTTTGTAATTAAAGAACCTATTATTTCAATTATGCAAATTAGTTACTGATATTGATATATTTGCCCGATGAGTCCTTGTTACTCCCATAGGTTTTGATATGTTATATACGTATATATATAAATATATATTGAAACTAAGACTATATGGTACCCATTTGTAATGAATATTTATATTATTAATTATTTATTGTACAGTAATTATATAGCTTTCAATCACTATTTAATATAAATAAACTATTTTCAATGAGTATTTTCAAATGTTTCGAATATACAAAAGATATGAAAGTGTTTATACATGTTTGCATGTATCTACATACATGCAATGAAAATCTATTTGTACATTCACTTACTGTATATACAATATCAATGTCACATTCGTATCAGTATAATTAGTTATCAGACCAGACTATACATTTACAATTATTAAACCAGTAAGATTAGATGCATATAACATACTTCATGCGCTCGTATATACACTATAACTTAATAAATAATCATATTTATTATAGACTTGAAAGCAAATTATAGAAATTATACTATATTGTATACACCACCTACACATTACCTCACTTTCTGAGAAAACAGCAAAACAAAAACAATGATCTATAAAAAGATTTAATAATTTACGAACTTTCACGAACTGAAAAACTTAAAGTTCATTGACCAATCATGCATTAACGTCAACATTAATTATTGACGTGTAACCATTTTAATTAAATGATTAATCATTGAATTTATTTAAGAGATGTCGTCGATGTTATATTTAAAATCGATCAAGAGATAAATAAATATATTTTAAATAGTTGCGATAATTGGGAGTTAAATTCTAAATCAATATCAATTCAATTCTAAATCAATATCAATTTATTGATAAATCAATATAAATTTAATTCTAAATCAATATCAAGTTAAATCGAGGTGAATATCGAGTTTTTATATCAGCTTAATGGTAAACGAATATAAATTTATAGTGTTTAATTGGTCACAAATTTCGACAGTACATATCTTAATTCACACCCAAAAACTATCTTTATTAGAACATTCTATATCAATTGATTTTTGATAGACATTATCTATTTCGACTATGTTAGCAGCGATAGAAATATGTTATTTTGAGGAGATTGTCACATTGGCTTCAATTAAACCTGCCAATATCTGGATGTCTAATATTATAACTCGATTATTTCTAGTGTTATAACTTGATTATAGTGTTATAATTCGATTATATAGTGTTATAATTCAATTATACAATGTTATAATTTGATAAATTTACACAATATTACTGAAAAATGTGCTATAGTAAATCGGAACTGAATAAAGAGTAAACAAGTTATCAACTCAGGAAAAATAAATAAAATATGTTATTTTATTTTTATCGTTAATGACCATAAAATGTGATATCAATTGATAAAAAATAGAACAAGGTGTTATATAAATCTCGGCCTATCGCTTTAATACATTGGATTGGAAAATAGTGAACATTTATGCTACATTCATTTAATTATGTTAATAATGTGATTGGTCGTAAAATTGAAAGTTGTCTATCGTGCTTGTCTATATTGAACTATATGAACTTGTAAGTAGACAAACATATTTGATTTGACATTTCAAATCAGTTTATTGAGAATAAAAAAATAAATATTTTGAAAATTAAATATGTTGATATCTTATTTTTTATCTTTGTAAACATATTACAGCTGATAATTATATATCACATTGATAATTGATAATAGAGTGGATATTAAATGTGCAATTTCTATAGTATCATGCTCGAAGGTGTAAATCAGATTAATGAAATACTTCTGGTTTACATTTTTTAGTAATATTGTATAGAAAATCATAATTAACAAAAAAACTTTTGTTGTGGTCAAATATACAGTAATTGCCTTATGGTCATATAATGGGTAGTAATTGTTATATAAATTGAAAGAATTATTAATATTTCTATTAATAACTTTTGTCATATTAATTATTAGAGCAATGTAATGGACAGGTAATTATATTTTGTTATGGTTATATTATAGAAGATATTTAATTAGAGTACCTACACAATTTTCCACCTGAAAACACATTCCTCAGAATGTATGTTTGAAGAAAATGTTTGGAAAGTTTACGAATACAAAGTTTTTTCATGCGTTTCTGACAATTCTTATGATGTGCGAGAAAAGGTTATTCCGAGCATCATTTTGTCGTTGAATACAGGTTGAATCAATGCTGCGATTTGCCAACCAAGGTAGAAGGAACGTTGAATCAACGTTCAAGGTTAGGTTAGTACTTATCTGGGGATGAGTTTCCAGAAACCAGTATTCTGGGTATCGAGTATTAGCGAACAAAGTTCCTGTAGTCAGGTTTTCTGGGAATTATATTTTATTCCGTGACGAAATATCCTGTAGAATTCACTAAAATTAACCAAATCTCTATATTTATTAAAATAATTAGATTCTTACAGTTTTTTAAATTAGAATAATTGGATAGTTAAATAATGAAATTTGTTATTTGTTTAGTTATAATTTAATAGTTTTTTCAATCCTGCAATATTGAATGAACATCTATGTACCCTGGCTGATGTTATAAATAATATTAACAAATGGTATTCTTATTTTCCTGAAAAACTACAGATAAATAAATATAAAATAAATGATAAATTATGAAGATTCTTCACAAATACATTTACTGGTTGAAATATGAGTTATATCGGTTGTCATTTTTAATTGTTGTTTTTTCAATAAATTTGGGTCTGTTTTGTCGGAAATCCCACTTCTATGACAAGGTCTCGAATAGTATTCTTGATAATAAATAATTCGAACCTGATCTACGGAGATTTAAGAATCTGAATATATATTTTCACTAGGCTATTGAATAAATATTGATTAATGGACATGTAGATAATTATTTGCTTTGAGGATTACAGAGATTTCCGGCACTGAAAGGCTTGACATATTGTATTTTTTGCAATTTTTCAATAAAGATCCATCTACTCTATCTAGATGTAGTCATATTTTTTAATAATCAATGCTAATTTCTGGATTTAGACTTGATTGAATCATATTTGGTATCAAAATGTTATGTATAAATAGGGCTTAATTAATTGTGTTCTGTATAATACTTTATTGTACATTTATTAAACTAAGTGATATTCATTCTAAATAAATATTAAACACTATTTAAATAGAATATTTAGTCAGCAGACTATTTTCAAGACAAATTTGATTAAATTGTATGTCCAGCAATTTCTTGGTAAGTTTTACAATGATTATTTTTAATCTTCTACAATTTGTTTTGTTCCAAATTAGACAACTAAAGGATTTTGTAAGACATCCATCTTGATATTACCTTTTTCATTGCAATATTTCGAAAGGTGCAACCTTCCATTTACAAGCGTTCTATATATATATAACTAAATTTAACTTAAAAACAAATAATAATATCATTACATAATCATCAATATAGTAAAAATATTTTTATAACTAATCCTTCATCTTTTGTAGAACTGGCGTATTTTCTAATATCTCATCATATTTAATTCTTGTTTGTTGAGATTCTTTATGAATGATGCTTAATTCTTGTGTCTTAGGTGTTTATTGTATATCCAATATAGGTACTGGCATTACATAATACATACAGCATTGCACTTGTAAGAATAAACGACATTAAATTGATTTTAAATATATATGGTAGATGTTATTACTGAAAAAATAAATACAAATTTGTATAAATGATAATAAATAAATCTATAAAATACAAAAATAAAACATAATTTTTGTGTTTTAATTATGGGCTAAAATAAAATATGCAAAGTATTTAATACGAATAAATAAATTTCTTCAGTCCGAGCTGAAACTTGATGAATTTTAAGTACAAGAAGATAATTTATACATATTATTATATATCTGAAGAAAAAACCTTCCATCTTCACTATAGCTATATAGGTATTAGGTACCCGAAGAGTAAATAATTTATGAGTTTGTACGTCGATCTCTAGCTCACGCGCGTGCGTCACATATAGATGAAGAGATTGTTGGAAATGAATTACCCATTATATTAAGTGTCGTGGGTAGCCCACATAATTTATTAGTGCCTTATGAAAATTATATTATATGTGCACATAGCATATAGTCTCGTGTTATATAGTCATTTATAGCATGTATATACATATTTTATTTTTTTAATATATTTTTGGCTTATTTACACTACATAAATTATGTATTTTTTCGTTTCACCTAAAATAATTAAATATGTAAATATATATATATGCAATATGCATAATTTATCAGTACTAGAATATATTTTTTCTTATATGTCTGATAAGATGGTATAGATTACATTCTTCCAGTTAAATATCTGACCCGACCTGATTCGATCGGGTGTAACCTGATTTCGTATGAAGGTGACATGATACTTGACCACTCAACTAGTCTTGGACCATAAAATATTAATATTATTTTTAAAGACGTAGTACAGTACGTGAATTTATGGTTCATCCAAGATTATCCTCTGGATTATAATGGCTTATAAATATGTATTGATATTTTTACTTGGAGATTTATAGAGCGGAATAATTTTGCGTTTTAAAGATATTTTTATTATTTTTATCAGATATCGTTGAAGAATATATGTACATGAATACATTTATGTTTATGTAATATATATCCGTGAAAAATTGTGCCATTGTTCATAAATTATCAGATATTTAAATAATTTAAATAAGACATAAACTATATGGGTCTGTCAGCTTTTACTCAAGAAGTAGTAAAATGTAGGGCAGTTGTTTGCAAAAAAACAAAATTCATGGGGCAATTTTGACCAAATACAAATATTTTATCGCATTTTCGGCATGAAGTGAAACAAATCTATTAAAAAGGTATTTATATATTTTAGCCTAGAAATATAACTGATTTAGTAATTATACCTTTATTCGATAAATGAAGCATAGTTATCAATGGGAGACATTTGCTTGATGTTTCTTACCACTTTAACATCAAAATCAAACATCAAATCATGGTTTAGCACTTTAATCTGTATTTTCACATATTTTAAATGTAATATTTCGCAGTGCACCTTCTAGCTTCATCTAGCGACGCACAGTTTGGCAATCACTGGTCGAGAGTTTAGAGTCTGAATATGTCATGGCAATATAGATTCATATGGATTGTGCCCAATAAATCAGTTCTAATGAGTCGTTCATCATTAACCTCTATCATCTAGCAGCGGGGGAATGAGGGTGACTCCGAATATGAAACTGTAGTAGAAGATAGGCAATATATATTTTAAATATTAATGTTCTATGTTCTATAATTGGTTGACACTGGACCTTGACCAATGAGAAAGGATGCAATTCCAAGGTTATTAAATATTGAATATTAAATTTGACATCACGTAACGTCAGATATTTTCTGTATGTTATATATTATTTTGTACCAATATCTATATATGAAAAATGTTCTTCGTTGCACAATAATTTGAATATTTATAAATTTTTAGAATGTTTATGGTGAAATGGATCATATTAAAAATAGCACTTGCCATATTTTTATGTTGGTCAATAACTCGGTAGATAAAAATCGATGAATAAAAAGTTGAATCTTAGCTACTGTATAACTAGTATTAACCAACTACTGACTACTATAACCTACTTACAACTTATATAATCTACTATAACCTACAGTAGTATAACCTAATATAACATACACTCTATATAATCATAATCAATATCACCAAAACTAACATTCTACAAAGATCATTTTGAAAAAAAATAATGAAAAATAGTTCTTAAAAGCATCAGGATGATGAAACCAATTATTTAATACATGTAAATAGATGATAAATCTACCGTGAACATCAGCTCTTTCTAGGTGTTTAATACAAAACTTAACCTAACCTAAACGTAATTAGAAAAACTCTGGGATGCTATTTTTCAAGGTGATCTTGTGAAATGAAAATATATAATTCATTGCTCTCTTAACCTTCTCTTTTTGTACTATATGTGTTGAAAGAGAGAACAATCTTGGACTCCATCATCTTTGCCCTGCATATTTATCACAGTGGTCACAAGATGATCAAATAGATAAGCAAGAATACCAACTCTTAATCTCTTCCTATCGAATTATTCTTCATCACATCGAAGATGAAGAATATGTCTTTTCTTCTCCTTATAAAGTCAGGAGAAGATCTTCAAACCTATTTTTATTATTTTCTTAATCTTCTAAATATGGATATAAAAAGACCAACCCTGATTGTATTCCTTTCTCCTCATAATTCATTAAAATATTTGTTCTAAAAATGTGAACACGTGAGCAAATTAGTGAACTTGTAAATTACCAGTTCATTCGTTCATTTTATTGAATATTGCAGTATATTATTACACGTTAAGAATTGCTAAAATCACCAAACATTATGACATTTTTGATATGTGATATAATTATATTGAATTAATTATCAGATTCATAATGAATCCTATATTTGAAAAATGAAATTAGCGATTCATAATTTGGAGATTCGTCAAATAATATATTCAAACTCGTCTCCTATTTTCTAGATAGATACTCATAATTTATCCAATAGGGATCAGTCTTCCACCCAACTTAATTTATTCATTGAATAACAACTTTTTTTTACAGCATCAAACATATATCTCTCTTAACTCATATTATTGCATTGGATGTCCAGCAGTATAATTGTTTATTTATACTTCTTTATATTTATATATGTATTTTAAATGGATATTAAGGAAGTCTTGAGTCATTTTAAATATATGAATTAAAACTAAATATAAATTTAACAAAATGGTTCTGCAAATTAATGAACCTAAATATCTAAAGATGAACTATACACCATAGTTCGTCTATCTGAAAATCGAAGAAAATTAAAAAAATGAAGAAAATTATAGAATTTATTACGTAAAAAATAGAATTTGAATATCATTATAGATGTTGTAAGCAAAATTCCTTTTAATTAAACTTGGATCTCATTAAGTTTCTCGGATAATTGATGTTAAATGTCAGTCTGTGCAGAAAGTGACCCAGAAGTTGCTTTATTTTTCAAAATAAATTGTCAGAAACAGTTTTGAAACATTTCGAAGTCTTCTTATTATCCATAAGTGTCTCCTTTGATTTGAAACCCAACGTCAGACAGGTGGAGCAGGGCCTAGACTTAGCCTAGCTCACCTCTAAGCTTGACCCATGACCTAAGCTGTGGGCGACACTCGGCAAACCCACATTATACACTCCTTCCCACCCGAATTCACCCACTTAAGGTCATACTATAATAGAAACAAGCTAAGAAATGGTCTCGCACACAATTCTACATGATAACACAATTCAGTCCAGATAGGATCTTTTAGGTGCATTTTTGCAGATGTATTTTAGCCTCAATCAAATCACCTGAGAGATTTTCCTCCTATAACACCATCCCTCCCCCCCCCCAACTTTCAACCCCTTATTTATTGCTTTATGTTTACATCTCCCTCCATTCCTTCCTTCACCCCCCACAAATTTGCTCCTCTTCTTTTAATGATCCGAGTATTTTTTATGCTTTGATCATTTTTTATATTTATTTTTTTCTGTGTTAACTTTCTAGTCATAAATTGGGTCGATTTTAACTGCTCAGTTTTCTATTTATCGTTCGTGAATAATTTATAATTAGAGAACAGATATGAAAAGATAATTCTAAATCTATTTACATTATTATATTGCAATGGAAAATAGTTATTATTGCAAGAAGTTTCTATTTTTTTATAAAAGAATTAAAAATAAAATTAAATGAAATTCTACATGTAGAACAGAAATGGGGCCCCACATGGGGACAGAAATTCTAACAGATTTTAAAGTTTAAAATTGGTAGAAAACTTCTACATTACGTTGGAAATTTATATCTTTATTAAAGGTTATTTAATCAACGTATAATCAACCTAAAAAATTGTTCTTAATTGTCCCTTTATACAATAATATGAACATTTAATAAACATTCTAAATTTTAGCTTAGATCACTGGAAATTTTTTTTTTAATTACTTTCATGTTGTATCTTTTTAATTATATTTTAAATCAAATTTTATATAATAGATAATCGAACCTCTGGTCTATATTGAATCCCAAAGTTCTATTTGATTCTTGATAAATTATATTCCAATGATTATTCCCAAATGCAATTAGTTGACTGATTGTCCGGATATTAAACATCTTTTTTCATATAACGACCGGAAAATTAAAATCTACCGATGTCTGTCATCAATTATTAAGATATAAATCAAGACTTATTAAAAAAATTACTTTTTTTTTCCTGTTAATAAATGATCATCAGACTTATGTATTCGTAAAAAGTTTAAGTCTGAGATCTTCTTAAATATGAAGAGAAGTTTATGATGTTACAAATGAAGTTCATGATATTCATAAAGAAGTCATTGATGTTAAAAAAGAAGTTCACGATGTTCGAAAAGAAGTCAATGATGTTTTAAAAAGAAGTTCACGATGTTTGAAAAGAAGTCAATGATGTTCTAAAAAGAAGTTCATGATGTTTGAAAAGAATTCATTGATGTTAAAAAAGAAGTTGACGATGTTTGAAAAGAAGTCAATGATGTTCTAAAAAGAAGTCCATGATGTTTGAAACAAAGTCCACGAGCTTCAATGAGCAGGCCATGATCTTCAAAGACATATGTAAGGTATTCATAATGTCTTCATTGCGTGATGCCGACTCGTTAAGATGGACAGATTATGGATCTTGGAAATAAATTATCGGTGGACATTGGATACCTTAAAAATGTCATTATTAAAAGATTACGAAAAGATACCTAGACAACTATTCATTTACATGTATAGAAATATACACTGTGAAAAAAAGACATCTTTCTCAAATAAATTCTTTTATATAAATCCAATTAGGAATTTATTTCCTTGTAAATTTACATAAATTTAGGAAGTTTATTCCTTCTTTGTATATTTATAATTTACTTATGTCTCAAACCTAAAATTAAAAGATATTTTTTTTTAAATTAATTATACATCTGAATGTTTATTAATATCTTAAAATATTTGTAAATATTTTCGAATATTATTACATATATAATTGTTAAAATATGTAAGTTGGTTGCACCCTTTCATCTAAAATATAAATAATTATAACTGTGAAATGTGAATACGCAATTGCAAATTTATTTAGTCATAGATTGTAAAGATATATTATTAACATATTTACTGTCTCTGTTCTGCATTTTTACCCAACTCAAAAAATATTCTAATGTCCGCTTTAAAACAATAACCGGTACAAATTTCGAGGTATTAATCAATGTTCCCTCTGAGTTGCTCAGTATTTTTAATATTGCGCAGTAATAAGATGAATTTCTCCCTTTAAATTGCGCATAAATACAGAAATTAGTGGGAATTCTGGTCCTATAATTCATCAATAATTGTCTTGATTTGTAGAGCAACTACGAACAATTTAATACTTTTAGATGCAAAGATGCAATTAAAAATCTTTACTTTATTATAATATTATGTACGAGACTAACTGTTCGCCAATATCACCCTCCAACTTTGCTCTTCCGGTGAGCGCGGGCGGAAGTTGAAATGAGCCGACGCCCACCTTTGTTTTGAAGGGGGCAAAGGGGGTCGTCCGTATATACATTTTTCTCCCCCTCGTGTCATTTCTTCAATCTCATCTCATTGAACAGGTGAAATTTCGGACTGAAAATACGTCATGGGACTCTTCAACATCGCTTATTGCATCAATTGTATTTGTATTGTATGTATTTTTGACTTGTATTGTATGTATTTTTGACTTGTATTGTATGTATTTTTGACTTGTATTGCCTGAAATATTCTTCCTATATATATAGGCTAGTTGAATGAATTTCATTTTAGTGCAGTACTCTATATAAACTTACTTCGATAATTTTCTTTTCTGAAATTGTAAACCAATATATTTATATTTTCTCTTATTATTTTTTTAATATATATTTATTTATTTATCTTTAACA
>JAJNBS010021197.1:0-10931 GCA_028455975.1 Notopais sp. c TS-2021
GCAGAATCTTTGGATCTCCCTGAAACTAAGAACATATCTTTATCAAACTATTGATTTTCAAGCACAGGAAAACACACATTTTATCAATGTGTATTCAACCTTAAATTGTTTTTAATTATTAATTTAACATTTATCTAGGTTTAATCAACGTTCAAATATCTATCTTGAAAATACGTTGAAGTAACACCTGTAATATAACTTCAGGAATCTAGCATTATTCAACATAACGCAATCTACTTAAATAAATATTATCATATCAACATATATTCAACCTTGATATTGTCATCAATTATCCATTTAACCAATCATCCACCTTGAATCAACACCTGTAATATATGTTGAATTATATATGCTTTATCAAGGTACGCAATCTACCTTGAATACACGGTGATAATTTGACATTGAATGAAGGTTAACATATAAACGTGTATTCATCCTTGATCCATTTAAGCAATGCACTATCTTGGTTGTATCAACATTCAAATATCTAGCTTGAAACAAGTTAAAATTGCACATGAACTCTACCTTGAATGATCTACGTTTTTCAACGTAATGAAATCTACATTGAATAAATGTTGATAATTCAACATTGAATGAACGATAATAGATATAATTATGTTCAACCTAGAAATTGTCATCAATTATCATTCAAGTAATTATCTAGCTTGAATCAACGTTCATATATCTAGGTTGAAAACACGTTAAAATTACAGCTGTAATCTACTCTTACGTATATATCTATGTTTATCTATCATAACACAATTTACATTGAGTTAGTGTTGATAATTCTAAGTGGAATAAACGTTTACTGATCAATGTGTATTCAACCTTGAAATTGGTATCAATTATCTATTTCAATACAAATTGTTTTGTTACAGTCATTAACAGGTGAAAGGTGTTATACGTAACAATGGAAATCGGTACTTATAGGAAGAAACTGTCTAATGTTGGAAAATTATGACTGAACCAAAACAGCTGAATGCCAACATGCTGTTGTGTAACAGCGCACTGTTATGCATCATATTCTTTTCAATTAATTAATATGGAAGGTTTATTACCGGTGTAATTTTTTTATTTTTAACGTTGATTCACCATATAAAAATATGATAGAATATTGCTATTGAATACACCTGTTTTTCCGCGGTGGATTTAAAGCACAAATCGAGGCAACCTACCAAACAAAAATCGAAGTTGAAAATTCAAAGTTGATTCAATGTTCATTCATTCTCTACCTTGGGCTGTAGGTAAAGTAATATTTTGGTTATTTATTGATGTTGACGAATTAGTGGCCGTATTTTAAATTAAATAATTAAGGATGTTCCTTCTTTCGTTGAACAGAGTCCCTTCGTCAAAATAAGAAACCCAATCATGTACTTGTCACTTTGAGTTTCCAAAATAGAAATATAATTTATAAAGTATTCAAGGTAAGATTTATTTATTTGATAATTTTGAAATTCGAATTAACAAAAAAGAATAATATTTTAAATTTATAACATTTTCATAAATAATTTTTTTAAATAAATTGTTAAATATAAGTAGTCTTGAAAATGATTTAATATGATATAATTTCATTATAATATTTTCGATAATAAAATACTCTATTTATTACCTTAAAGATGTTAACAAAAATGACAATTGAATTGTAGTTTCTAAATAGACACAAGGATCAACCAAATTGTCGATATACATTTTTTAAGAGAACAATGACATAGACAACGTATTGACAGAAATTGTGATAAAACAAGGGAACGCTATATATTTCTGTCGTCGTATATAGATACTTATATAATAAATACGTTGTAAGCAAACGCGTTTCAACCCAACGGGTGAACATCAGGAATAATGAATAGAAATTAATTAATAGATGATTAATTAAAATTAAGATCAATATACATATACTCAATACATCTTTGTACTTGTTATATCATCGATGTATAACAGCTAACTGTATTTTTATTTTGTTGACCATTTATGGTCCAATTTTTTCCAGTTGATCTAAAGTGGTTATGGTCAGTGGTTTTGTTTCCTTACCTAAAATATTAAATAACTAATAACTCCTATTAGGATAGATTGCTTTAAACCATTTGTTTAAACTACAATAAAAATACATGGTCTTTGGTTTACATGCTTTATTATATACATATATGAATTTTGTCTTTAATTACATATTCTTGTAATTACATATACTAGATATATTTCCATGCGGTAAATTCCCCCCCTAGGTAAATTATACTATATATATTCCCCCTTGGTAATTTCCATCAAATTTACTCAATATTTCTGTTAATTTAAGTTAAAAAAAGGAACATTGAATTTTTCTTTATTAATAAAACCAAATAATATTTCTAAGGTCAGGTTTAATCTAAGTTAAATATTTTACATATAAGAACAGCTATTACAAGATTAGATTATGTCTTTAGGGACCAGGTTTAATATAAATTACATACTGTACAATGTTTCTTAAAAAATTATAAAGGGTTTCCATTTTCATATTCTTCAAGTAGCCTCTTCAGTCATGTTTCTACGGCTTGGTACATTTTTTTCTTAATCTAATCTCTGTGAGAATTTTATTATGACATCTGGTGTTTCCACCAGTTTATTCGTGGTGGAATTTACCCTGGAGAAATTTACATCGAGGGGAATTTACCGCGGAGAATATACCGCGGGAGAATATTCAGCATTGGGGAATTTTCTGCGGAGGAATTTACATCTGGGGAAATTTTACCATGGGTGAATATATGTGGCGGAACTTATCGCGGGGGAATTTACCGGTCACCCCAATTAACAGTGCTATATAACTAAATTTGATCTTTTATATATGAACCGTAAGTAAGGAATTCTTTGTAAAACATTTCTTATACAATATTCAAATTTCTCTTTAATCTAAATTGGAGATCAATGTTGACCTTTTTGATGAAGTTCTTCTTTCGATCAATTATGGAGTAATTTAGTTACTCTGCTCACCATAGGTGAGGTTAGATTATGTTACAGTCTAGGAGTTGGCAACATTTTTGACTCTCGGTTTATACACTGTTTTTAATATGGTATGTATATATACAGATTTAATATATTGTAAATATGTAACAAATTCATTGACTCTCCTCTTCCTGATTACATGCAAGCTTTCAGGCACTAAACTTATTCATCACAAAATATACACAGATGCACGAAAATATTACACGGGATTCGATGATCTCGTGACTTTTGAGGTATATTTTTACAATTTTATTTAGAAAATAAAAAACAGCTTTTTATTTAAATTACTCGTATTGCCGAAAGCTGCGAGGGCCACAAGAATTCATCCCAACGATCGCAGGTTGCTCATATAGGTGGGTTAGAACGTGTTTCAGACTAATCCAATCATGTACTGTATATATATAATCATCGACTATGAAAACCTCCAATATTGCATTTTATTTTTACATCTAGCAAGCTAAACCCGAGCATGTGTCGTTGTTTTCTATCGGTATATACATTCTTTAATCCAGACAAATAAAAGACTATTTCAATATACAGTACAAGTACTTTCAATTATATTTAAATACATTTCGCCATAATTACAAATATCACGATATCACGATAAGCATTCATGCAAGAATATACTTAATTGGAACATTGAAAGTGAATGATGCGCAATATAAGGGAACACATGCAAACTATATAGTCATTCAAACCAAACTACAAAGCAACGTCAATGAAAAATACCTGATCAAGTAGTATAAAATTTGTATTTATTTGTTACAAATATACAATTAAAAATTGTTTTGTAACAGGTGAATAACTATATTCTAAAACGTTTAACGGCTTATATACAAATACATTAGAGTTTCGAACACGTCAAAGGCGTTAATTTCGGGCGTATCGTTAAACCAGCGAAAAGACATAGGGTTAAACGCGTTATGAAATAATGGATAAGGGAAAATTAAAAAAATATTTATAATCCATCCTATTCTATTACGATGTATATATATCATATTATTTATTTATCACCTAGGATATTATTTATCTTTATTCATATATAAACATTTTAATAAACTTACCGTACTTTTGTATAATACATGGTATATATAATCGAAATCGGTCTCAAACCCAAAACCATTTAATCATCTAACGCTCGCTTTATCCATTCGTCCACAGATGTAAAATAAATCAACCTGATTGTATCGAATTATGAACAAAAGTAATTTCTTAGAAGTTCCTTCAAAAAGGGACGAGTAATTATGTCAGGAATGATCAATTTCAATGAAATTTTTACAATATGAAGACCCACACACCCTTTAGAATTGGTCACCTATGTATAATCATTTATTTAAATTAGTCAATTGGTAATAACCTTCATTTTGGATTGATACAAATAAAATCTGCACCATCCACGCACCCATTAATGAATTTATCACCGATTGAACAATTGGTAATACCTTTCATTTTTAATTGATGCAAAACCAAAATACACACCTTTACAGTCACTAATACATTTTTGGTTAGATATGAGAGAGATGAGAAAGATGAGAGAGATGAGAGATAGATGAGAGAGAGATGAAATGAGATATAGAGATGAGAAAGAGATGATAGAGAGATGAGATAGAGATGATAGAGAGATGAGAGAGAGCGGGATTTATATTGGTTTGCATACAATATTATTCAATTTCTAGTAATTCTAGTACTAATTTATAAAATTTAGAAGGCTTTTCATTTCTCTAATATTTTCTATATCATATATGAATCATCTGCTATTTTACAAATTTCTCGAATAATTTTAAATTTAAATGTAAAGAAATCAGATAGTGAGCAATTTTGTTATTTTTTTCTTTAAGTTCTGTTAGAAATAATTTTCTTAGTAGATCTCAAAATAACGGAATTCTAACGGTTTCACTCAGAAAAGAAGGAACTTTGAGAATAATAATTTTATTAGATCTAAATATATGGGAATTTCCACCCAGAAAAAAGGGAAATTTGAGAAAAGTCCAAATCTAATGCATTAGGTTTTTTAATGAATAAAATTAACCCGTTAAAATGGCGACAATTTTTAGAGTGATATACAATACGTAATACTTATACAAAAGTTTAAGTACATATACTGATGACTTAAAAGCAATTCTATTTCGAATATCTTTAAATGTATGAAATATAAACTATAATAACATACCTTATACGCCTGATGGATATTATATACCGTATATAACATACTGTATAAATAAAATATACCGATATCCTGTATTTGGAACTTGCGTTGTTCCATGCGAAAGTTGGATCCACTTCTTTGCTCGAATTAGCGAATGCTCAATTGCACAACCACTCATTAATTTATATGAACATTATGTGTGGTTCAGCAAAAACTAGAGAATGCTCAATTCTCTATATATCTAGTTTGATATTCTGTATTGGAAATATAGTAAAGATTTATATTTGTGTTGTACATTTTAGTAAACGTAAAACTTAGTTCTGTTTGTTTTTTTCTTCCCCGTTTGTTTACCTGTAATTCGGAACAGCGATTCTCAATTTTAAATTCGACTCGAGAGAAAAAACATTACCGAATAGATTTATTTTGGCAGCGCCTCTATTTTCTTTTCAGATATTTAATTCTATGTAAACATTTGAAGATGGGACTGACGAATGAATTTGACCAATGAAAAAAACAACTCGATGCTTTTTTACATTATGCACAGAGAATGTTTTATATCTTTCATTGCATGAACTTTAAAATATTTTCAAGGGGAAGTTATTTTTATCGTAATATTAGGAGATATTTTTTATCAGGGATATTTTCGCTTTCTTATTTGAGAACAAACTTTGGAATCATTAGGGAGAGTGCAGTAGGGGAACGCTCATCATCCAGGTAATGTTCAATTTTTAGATTTTCGGTAAAAAGTTCATTTTAACAGTTTGTCAAGTACTTTCCTTAATTAATCGTTACCTAATTCATTATTATCAAGAATTTCTTCATGACAACTCAGAGACAATATTTATGTATACAAAATTGCAGATTTTTATCAAGATTGTAGTTATGTTAGTTGTTCTTATCGCGGAATTATCTTGTCAGCAAAGAATGATTGATGATATGTTTATTTATTAAAATATTATTTTAGACATTATTCTCTTGAAAACGACAATGTCATCTGCATGCTGACCTAACATCCAAATTAACCAAACCTAACCCACCTCTTATAATAAGCAGCCTTAATGCTATCTCGTATATAACCTAACTTTAATAGGGTATCTTAATGTCGTCTCCTATCCTTACCTAACCTAACTTTATCCAATATAACCTCATCTAACCTAGTCTTACCAAGGTTTATATAACAAAACATAATTTTGAGAGAGTATACTCGTTACATTTTTGAGAATTATTGAACTACTTCATCCAGGTGAATTAAGAAGAGATTTGTGATTCTTTATAAAATTTCGATCCATCTATTTAAAAATAATTCAAATGTGTTGAACAAACTTTATTTATTTCAAAAATTGACGAATTTCTTAAAAACAGAAAAAATAATTAGTTACTTGTTAACTTGGTAATACTAATATTGCAGAATTAGTCACAAAGTAAAGCAGTCGCTGTTTCACTTATGGACCAATCCAATGACTCCAAAAATGAACGGGATGAATTTTGATTCTGACCAATCACATGCCGCCTTTTCCAAATGATCAGTCACAAATGACCTACCACTACTTACTCCCTTACCACCAATCACAAATAGGCTTCGAACTTATTCGAGCGCAGTGAGTGATTGGACGGGAATAAGAGCCTGTGATTGATTAGATTGTCAGAACTTTCACTCACAATAATCTAATTTACCATATTCATTTTTTCCATCTATAACTAGGAAACCGATTGATATCTAAACATTATCGTCACATCATTATATTGAACTTCCATTCAACAACTCTTGGTTATATTTCACACTTTCGTTATCATGAAACACAATTTTGTTATCTTATTAAGTACATTCGATTCACTAATAGAACGTAACATTTGTTATTATAACGTATTATTATATTCATTGAGGTTATACTGATACTGAATATCCAGACACTATTTTTCAATTGACAGCTTAAGAAAGTAGAAATCGAACGTGCTTGTAAACAAACTACGCGATTAAATGCCTCTATCTAAAAGATGCGAAAATTTACATATTCAATTTGGTTTCAAAATGAGTTCTATGGATTCTCTCGTAAATTTAGCATCATGCAAAGTGATGTAAAATTAACTGATTTTCTATAAAATGTGACAAGAATTGATGAGTCACATTTTTAATCAAATTCCAAGTTTTTATCATTCTATATATCAGGATAATTTATATTTAAGGATAAAAAATAATAAGAGCAGCCAAATACAATTTGAAATGTTCAAAATATCTTGTATATTTATGATTTAGAAATAATTTAAACCCAACTCATTATATAAGTAAAAAAAATGGCTTCAGGAAATATTGTATGCCTGACGAAATATAAAAAACATAAAATATCGCTAGAGTAGAATATGATCATTTCATAAAAAATATGTTACGCATATTTAAAAAATATCAATATTATCTAGTCTATGTATACAGTAATAATAAAATAAATCAATTAGTTAAATAAATGTATAACATCTTTTTTTTCTCTATAGATTCGATGTAGTTTTAACTTAATAGTCAAATCATAGCCTATGTATATAGAGTCTGCAACTTTAAGCGAATTTCAATGTTGAGTGATAAAGCAAAATTATGAGGGTAGAAAAAAGTGACTCTGAAGTAGAGCCAGTTGGCTCGATGTAATCATCCAGTCAGCAGTATATTTTATACCAAATATAACACAAAAAGTGGAACAGAGAGACCACTTCTACTATTACGGATGTAGGTTTCAATTTAACCTACTTTACCAAACCAAACATTACCTAATTTATCTTAACCTAAATCTAATACCTTTACAGTAATTTAACTTATTTAAATTTAACCTAATTTTTTTAATTCATTTACCCTTATTTATTATATATACCGTAATTTAATTTCGTTCGGTGGGGTTTTTGTTACGGGGATATATTGTCCTCACTGCATTGTTTACTTAGGTAATTATTGTCAGTATTTTCTCATCATTGAATGAATGTAGATGAAATAAAAGCTGTATAGATAATATAAGTACATAAAGTTTCGTTTATGGTCGTTCTCTATATAGAATACAGATATTTTTCTGAATTTTTCTATTAAGAGAGTCATAGTAACTACCGTCGAATTTCTTCACTTGACATTCGTATCATGTCGCTCAAAATGCTATATTACGATCACCTCCTTGCTTAGAACGCAAATTCGTTCAAACTTGCAGACTCTATATACATAGGCTATGGTCAAACCTGGCCTTGTGTCTATCTTCCTTTTTATAATTATAGAGTCTTGTTATAGGTTGGAAATGATCACATTGGACCCGGTACTATAGCATCGGCACAGGTTTATCTCTATATCAATAAAATTTGTATCATAAACTTAAATAATGTAACAATTCGAAGAGTTTATCACAAAAGTGATCGGCTTAATACTACAATAATATAATTAATGTTATAATATTACATATGGTTTTAATTTTATTTTCAATAACTTGGTCACAATCTAAATGTGACAATCTACTTTTTAATAACGAATAGAAGTTTAATAGATGGAACAACTTAAAGTCTTCAACCAGAACGAAACCCAATTGGATTGAAGAGCAAACACAAGTTTTCAAAACGTATTTATTTTCTTAATCCCAATACAAAATAAAATTATTACATAAGAATCATATAAATCCTATATCGCTCAATAATCTTAAATCGATAAGCGGATAAGAAAATATACAAAAATATAATTCGTCAATATATAAACAAATATATATATATAGATAAATATTAAATACTTAAAATAGACATATATATAGAATTTATAACAGTTTATATACTTTTTGCCGTGTATACATTATATTCACATGAAATAATACAATATTAAATATTATAATTATATAAAATACAAATATCTACTTAGTTCGAATTCTGTTATTTCCTCTTATTTCTACAATGGTCTCTATCATTTATATTAAAAATTATTGTTACATTATTTTGGTTTATGAGTAACTACATAAAATGCAATAATTGAAAAGTGCATTGAAATAAAACTGGATAATAACTAGTCATTTATTAATATATCTATATGGACCATCAATTATACTGTATGTGTTATATTTAAAATAAACACTCTTATAAAGTTTTTATGGAACCACAATGTACATATCGATATATATTTGTGCTAGCTTATACGCAGCTGAACAATCTATACTTAATAGACCCATTATAAATATTTATACATTGATTTTCAGTAGATTTTTTCCAATTATTATGCACTAGGGATGTTGCTACTGCAAAGGAAAACGGAGGATTCATAGCGCCACTGTTTAATTAAAAAACTGAAAGCTTACGTTCTCTTTATATAATGCTCTGTTTATTATCGGACGTAATTTAAATTCGCTTACGTAATCTATATATATCTTTTCAATATTTTCATTTGCTTAAGAATTTTCGATATTTTAAAATGGAAAGAATTCTAGTCATCGTTTAATTACACGAATTTAATTTTATTTCTTATTTAGCTGCCTCTCTATTCACAATATGAGTTCGTAATGATAAATATATGTCCAACCTAGCGGTCGTATAGGCGTCAATCTTTTAAGTTACAAATTATGAACAGTTTTTAACATATGCGTTTTAGACTAGTATGAATTGAAGTGAGTGCCTTCTTAATTCAGTCATCATCTCGTCCACGAATCGCTCGCAAATGTACAGATTCTTTATGGTATAAAGACAAACTGTATCTTTCTGAATTTCCAACTTTTTTGTCTACGATTCAGTTAACACTGTAGAAAGAATAAAAGGAAAAGAAAATAATAAGATAAAGCTTCATTCATTCGTTTATCTCAGCTTTCCAGAAAGAAAGTCGCGACCCTTCACAAATATCTTACGACCCAAACTTGGATATATGGTCCATCAATTTGTGAGAAATTAACACATTGATAATGGTATCAGAACCAAATAAACTGAGTCTCCATAATAACTTAAAAGCTCTCAAACAAGTCACAACTAAACTTGACTGATTTATTTGTGGGAAATCATTAATTTTAGATGAAATTAAAGCAAAATCCTATAGCTTATAAAAAGATATTTCCTTTATAACAAACAAAGTATCTTATGATAAAGATAATGCTTTTATATTTTATCGCCACTTTTAGAAACAAACAAAAAATGTGTAATGTTATTATACATACGTGATACAGACTTCAATTATTGAATGATGTAATATTTTGAACAATCTGTCACGTACATTATGATATAGTATTTACATAGCAAGTAGTATATTTCTTATAGATCTTTATATTTATTTTTTATTATATAGGCGTTGTCATATTATTTCTATTTCTGAATAAGTGAAATCCTATTTCAATTGTGATTTTTTCCTTTATTTCACTGAAAGATGAACAATTCAATCAAATTCACAACGGTTCTGTAAATAAGAACCAATAAATAATATAATTCGAGCAAACAGTATATTTTAAAGTTAAAAATTAAGATAACCAATTATAATTTTACCAATAACAGACAAATTCATTATGCAAAAATTTGTTCACATGTTAAATTTAAATAAATTAAATCTTCATTAACATTTCTACTTTTGTATCGTACTTTCATAAGATTTGAGTACGGTACCGTATATAATTTGGAAAACTGATGTAGAATTTTATAGGCTTCGTTTTTGTGTTTTATTCATTTTGTTACTGTAAGTGCATGCTTACTTTCTTTATTTTGTATTTATTATCTTATATGATGTATTAGACTTTCAAAATTTTATAAAATAAATTTGATTTGATTTACAGCATATTAAGGATTATATAAGGCAATAAACTTTTGTACCGTGACATTTGATATGGGATGACCG
>JAJNBS010021250.1:0-18320 GCA_028455975.1 Notopais sp. c TS-2021
GACCGACCGTAAGATATACCGTAAGTACCCAACAGCGTACTTAGAGTTTGGTAGACGGTCGGTCGATACATAATATAAATATTTAATGCTAAATAAAAAATACTCACTGCATTCTTCAAAAGGATTTCCAGTAGTTCCTTTAGGACAGAAACATATGGGATTTCCATTCTCGAGTTCACACTTGGCATTTACACCACAAACATTAAGATCACAGTAATTTTCATCGTGAACTGTAGGTGTACAGATAACTAATGGATTTCCTTGATAGTTTGGAGGACATCGGCATGTTGCTCGGTGATTAAATACTTCACAAATTGCTTCAGTTCCGCAGTTGCAGGGATCAATGCATGCTTGATTAAGACAAGCTAAATGATCCGGACAATCCGGTACACATGCGATAATGGCTATAATATAAAATGTTATTAAGTATGGACACATTTTTATTATTTGCTTATATATTAATGATTGTTATATGACACGTAACTAAATAAACTTACGCTGTTGTACACATTCAATAAAAGGATTTCCAGTGTATCCTAAAGGACATTCACATTGTACTTCGTGATCAATAACAAAACATTTTGCTGATCTGACACATGGTGATGAAGTACAAGGATCAATACATGATTTAGAGATGTCATCACAAATATGATTAGAAGCGCAGTTTCTGTTGCTATAACATTCTGGTGTCACAGTTGAAACTGGTGAAAAACAATAATGATATAATTAATAAAATACATGTGATAAATTTCCAATGAAGTCAACTTTTGTTGTTTACAAAACGAAGATTTTTTCTAGAACATAACAGCATTTGGCAAGACTATCAAAGTTATATACCGGTAATGATAAATTCGTCACGATAATATTACTTTATAAATTAAAATAAATACTACATGGATAATTATAATTTCAATATTGTCTAATAATTATAACATAAAATATTTATATTTTTGATTATTTTCAGTAAGAAATAGATATTTATATTTACATACAATTAGTTCGATATTGGCCCTTGAGCTAGTTAGTTTAATTGCTCCCAAAAAGAGTCCATAAAATAGACTAAGATAAGAGTAGAAAGTATGAGGAGTATAAAAAAGAGCCCATTATATAATTCTTGTAAAGTAAAATTCAACTCTACAATATGAATATGCCACATTATATACATTACAAAAAACTGGGACAACAATAATCATTAATTTATCATTCCTACACAAAGGATGATGTACCATACATTAGTTAAAGTCAGTAACAATTTACGTAGTCTTATATAATAAACAAGAAGTATATTGCAGACAGCAGATTGATTGTACATGAAAGATTGTATATGTTGCACTCAAACAAACTTTGCTAGTAAAATTGTATAAATTTGCATGCAGTGTATCAATATAAAATATATTTAATAAACCACATGCACCGTCTCCCTGTGATTTGATAGTTAAATGGAAGGATTTTTCTTTACCTTGAAGACACTCTTCCCTGGGGTCCCCCTCGTACCCATCAGGACACTGACAAATTGTACGGTGATTTATTACACGACAGTGTGCTCTGACCCCACAAGGGGGAGGGATATTTGTGCAAGGGTCTCTGCATCTTTCATTTACACACGCTTGAGACAACTGACACTCATCATCAGATGTGCAGTAACCAGGTACTGTAGAAAATGTCATAGGTCATAAAGTCCTGTTTGGTCAATTTGTTAACAAGAAAAATACGATGTTTGAATTATGTTATATAGAAACTAAAAAAAATGCTCCCGATAGAACATTTCTGCTTACTTTTAAGACACATTCTGGTTGGATTGCCCGATGTTCCAGGAGGACACATACACAATGTTTGCCCGGCGGAAGTTTTGCATTCTGCTCCTGTGCCACATTCATTACAAGGATTTTTACATTTACCATTGTTACATTTTTGAAACTCATCGCAATCATCGTTTGTTATGCAAGATTCTTTATAACATTCTCCTTTTTCATTTTGAAAGTTACTGTTTTCGCAAATGCATGATGGCACATGATTTTTGACTGAGCATTTCTTATTTACCTGACATTTAAATGTGCTACAGGGATTACTACAAATTTTATCTATGCAAGACTCTTTTGGAGCACAATCTGAATTATATTCACAAGATGGAATGGGACTGCATCCTTGAAGGGGAATCCCTGTCATTCCAGGTGGGCACATACAGGAAGCAGAATGCAAAATAGCGTTACAGGTAGTTGATGGAGGGCATGGGTTGACAGATGATCGGCAAGGGTTCAAGCATTGACCGCTGTAACATTCTTTACTTTTTGCACAGTCTTCGTTACTAGAGCATTCATCTGAGTAGTTAATTAATGTTAAATGTCATTGTCAAGTCAAAAGTAAAAAAGGAAACGAGAAAGTAGAAGCTTTAGTATATGAATACTTGGATCAAAGGTCACCTGTGTTGTATATGTTTGAAAAGCAGTCATTTTGAAGCTAATGTTAATTTGTGTTGTTAAATATTACAGTATATATAATTGAATATAAAAGGACTGAAATACGGGATTTCAAAATTAATGTCTTCAATAAATGACTTACCTGGGGTACAACCAATTCTGGCGTTGCCTTTGAAGCCGTTTCTACAGCGACAATGAGCTTGGTAGTCACTGTTAATACAATCAGCATTGAATCCACATGGATCAACATCACATGGATATTTGCAGACAGTGTTAATACAAGCTTGTGTCTTTAGGCAATCAGTATTAACTCTGCATCCACCAACTAGTTGGTAAAATTTATTGTTAGTAATAAATGGTAGATAAGTTTTGGTATTTGCAGATATTAATGATCAATAAGTATTGTTATTTATTAAATATATATTCACATTAATACATCTAGAAACAATAATTGTCGAAGTCTTACTAGGGTTACCGTCATCATTGCATAGAATTTTAGGGTCTCCCTTATACCCAGGAAGACATTCACAAGTAGGGCGATGGTTTTTAGCATAGCATTTAGCATTGATACCACAAGGATTTGCAATATCACAAGGATTTTTGCAATCCTGATCATAACAAACTTCTCCAAGAGAACAGTCAATGTCAGAAGAGCAACCTTCAGGTTGTACAGGAACTGAGTCATGGAAAGAAAGTTATAGAAGAACTCTATTGATTGAAATTTCATGCATATTATATTTCAATTTCTCAAGAAGGATATCATTTTTAACTTTGTGAAACTGAGATTGAGAATTATTATGAAACCATTGAAATACAATAATTTTTAATATTCAATTTTTTAAATTTTAAAGTAGCAAAAGATTGAAGTTAACTTTAATCATTTTAGAGAAAAAACATGGTATCTACCTCTAGTACAAAGGTCATAAGGATCTCCCTTGTATGCGGTTGGACAGACGCAATGAATTTTATGTTGTTTAATTATGCACTCAGCGTTCAAACCACAATGGGAGTTTCTTAAACAAGGGTTCTGACACTTGCTGGCAATACATTGCTCAGAATCATGACACTGGAAGTTATTTGAACAGCCCGTGGTTGGTTTTATTGGAGGCGATGTACCAGCTGAAGTTAAAATAAATTGCTTTGTAACAACTATCTTAAAAGTGTTGAAGTGTGTGCGGAATGTTTAGATCATAAAGAAAAATTTGTAATAGCACCCATTCCATTTATGATACTTACTTACAGTCCAGTATTTACTCTTAATATTTATAAGTCATTTGTGATGACAATTTCACCACAAAGGAGGAGAAATTTTGATGGTTTATTTTCATGATTATAGGATAATATATCAAGATTGAAAGTTTAGGAAATTCAACTATTTTTATATAAAAGATTTAAGGTAAGTGAAAGTATAAATAATCTATTTAAACAGAAAATAATAAAGTACATAGAAGAAAAATCATTTAGTGTTTAGAAAAATGAATAAATATCTAGAATTTCTAATCTCAATGAATTAAATAGCATTTAATCATAGATTGTCTTTATTTTCTTCTTATGTCATTGAAAACAGACCTAAGGAAGTTCATCGTCTGGATTTTTGAAATATGAAATATATTAATACCTATTAACAACGCGCATTCGTTGTTTGGGTTACCATGGTATCCATCAGTACAGTGACACTGTGGTTGGTGCCATTCTGTTTTGCAAAATGCTTTGTATCCGCATCGAACAACAGAACAGCCGTCAATGCATCGATCATTTAAACAAATCTGAGAATCTTGGCAGTTTGAGTCTTTATTACAAGAATTAAATTTGTTGACTATATAAACTAATGCTGGTATAACAGGAGCAAGAAGTGGAAAAAGTGGAAAATCAATTGACTGTTCTTCATTACTTGCTGTTTGTGTATCTGTTGTGCTCGGAACGGTAAAGAGTTGATCTACAATTTCAATTGAAATTTTAGGTGTAGTTATATCAGATAATCGAATATTTTGAGGCAGTGTTAGTTCTGTTGCAAAGTCTGGTAATTCTATATTTTGAAAAACAGTATTATTACTACCTTCCAATGTTGAAGATGATTCAGTAGCTAATATAGTTGATTCGAAAGTAACATCAGATAAAGTCGAAACTGGAATTTCTGTTGCACTTTCCTTATCAAGTGATGACCATGTTATTGTATTTGTAGGCTTTAAAGAATGTAGTTTCGTAACAAAATCTTCGGTAACACTGATAAATGATTCAGTTATTGTGATATTATCTAAATCCATAGTCACTTTTTCTGTATTTTGGGAAAATTTGTCAGTACTTCCTGTTGAGTTAATGGACTTCTCATCATAGGGATTTGTAGTATTTAAAATTGGAATTATAGTTGAATCGATAGGGCTTTCGGTTGACTTATTACCCTCTACAAATAAATTAGTATTTGCGATTGTATTTATTTCAAATATATTTGTGTCTTTATGCGAGATATTTATAGTTGTCTTCATATTTATTTCATAAGTTTGTGTAGTTATATCAGATGTTATATCTTCAGACAAATAACTTAAAGTACTGTTATTCTGATCATCAGTCGTCTTTTCAAATTCTAAAATAGAAATATTTTTGGTATCTTCATATTTTCCTGTATATCCTGAAACTTCACTAGATATAGCACTTTGAGTAACTGAAAATGGATTTTTTATTTCTTCATCAGAATATGAAGTATCATCATTAATTGTAGAGTTGAGTTCTGGCAAATAAATTTTAGTCACTTCAATTGGAATTTGCGTTTGCGTTTCAATAAATAAACTATTAATATTATTTATAAAATTAGGTATTTGTGCATAATTATTGGAATTATTAGTAGTTGTTTCTGTATCCAATTTGGTGGTCTCAATGATTATATCTGATACCTCCATGAATATGTCATTGGGCACCGAAGCATTCACTAGATCATCATTCTGTTTTTGTAATTCATCTGTAGTTTCGTGTTCATCTAATGTAATGGTTTGTATAGTAATTTGTGGATCTTTTGTAAACTTGTCTTCAGATGTGGATTTGGGAGTAATAATAGATAAATCTTCCAGTTCACTTACAGAATATATGACATTATTAATATTTGTAGTGTTCGATATTTGTGTTGTGATTTTATTTAATGTACTTTTCATTGTTGTTTCTCCTTCTACTTTCGTTGTTGTAATATCTGATATTTTTATAAATGAGTCATTAATCACTCTAGTTGAATCGTCAGTTTGTTTTTCAATATCAAGAATATTTTTAATGGTCGGTAGTTTTATGACTTTATTTGAAACATCAGTAGTAGTTTGACTGGCTTCAGTCGGACTTTGTAAGGCAATATCAGAATCTTTAGTAAATTTGTCACTATAAATAGAACTCGCAGTTGAGATAACTGAATCTTCATTATCTGATACATTCAGTGACACAAATGTGTTAATATCGATGGATGAGCTAGGAGTTGCTATATCAAGAAACACATTTTCAATCGTAATGTCAGTCTCATGAATACTATGTTCAGTACTCTTTATTACTGGTTCATAACTGTCAGTTCCGACTGATGATTTTGTAGTTTGGTTACTTAAATTTAGACTTTGCATAAATGTAGTAGGAACATTTGTTATCTTATCAAGATTTGAAGTTGTTTCAGTTGAAAATTCATTATTTAATGTTGATGTGCTACTATTTAATATAGAACTTTGGGTGATTTCTGTTGATTCTGTAGTCTGAAAAGTTGATAACCCTTGTTCCAAATAAATTAAGTTTGTTGTTGGGGTACTGAAGACTGCAGTAGAAGAAACAGTTGGTAAACTTAGGTTTGTGTCTTTTATCGTTGATTTGTCAATATTCAAAATGGAACTAAATGTACTACTGCTACTAAAATTTGATATATGTGTTTGATCAACAACAGAAGATTCTTGTTCTTTTTGATCATCAGATTGATTGGTATTTATTGCATTACTGTCTTTATCTATATTTGGTGTTAATGTATTATTATTTTCAAACATATCAGTCAGAGGTTTTATTGATATGATATCAGTATTAGGTTTTATTGTTGGTGATTCCTTATATTGACTAACAGTAGTAGTAATGATTATCGGAAATATAATTTCATTTTCACCCTGCTTTGGTACATTTAGGTTTTTGTCTGTTATTGTTGATTTGTCAATATTCAAAATGGAACTAATTGTACTACTACTAAAATTTGAGATACGTGTTGTTTGCTCAACAACAAAAGATTCTTGTTCCTTTTGTGGATGTAATTGTGTTTCATGATCATCATATTGATTGATATTTTTTTCAGTACTGTCTTTATCTATATTTGGTGTTAATGTAGTATTATTTTCAAACATATCAGTCAGAGGTTTTATTGATATGCTATCAGAATTAGGACTTATTGTCAGTGAATCCTTATATTGACTAACAGTAGTAGTAATGATCATCGGAAAAATAATTTCATTTTGACCCTGTGTTGGTAAACTTAGGTTTTCGTCTTCTATCGTTGATTGATCAATATTCAAAATGGAATTAATTGTATTACTACTAAAATTTGAGATAGGTGTTGTTTGTTTCACAAAAGTAGAGTTTGCAGCAGAATTGTCATTCTCTATATTTGGTGTTAGTGTAGTAGTATTTTCATACATTTCAGTCAAAGGTCTTATTGCTATATCACCAGTATTTGTACTTATTATAATGATTGTGGGAAAAATAATTTCATTTTTATCCTGATTTTCTGGATCTGTTCTGGTTAAGTTAGAAATGATTGATGCATTGGACTTTTCAGTTGTCGTGCTAGTAGTTAGATCAGCTATTGATGTGGTGTTATTCAATGAGTGAACGTGATGTAAAGCTGTAAAAAACGAAATTCATGCTCATTTTCATTCTATACTTGCTTGGCCATCGGACACTAACGAGATGCGTGTGCTGATCATAATGCATAAATTCAACGAGAGATAAACGAGCAATTTGATAACATAACAATCATGATTTCTAAATTACAATTATGAACAATGGTCTGAACAAAAGTTTGTACAGAAATTTGGAAACATGCCAACATGACATTAATTATTACTACTAAAATTATTCTTAAATTTTTTTAGGATTTAAAAATTTATTTAAATCGTAATTATATTTGGTTTAATGGATGCATTTGTTTCAACTTTACTTCTTTTAATAAATTTATAAAAGCTGTGTTTCTCCTCTATATTTTTATTGACATTATATTCTTAATAAATAGTTTACAACATATATATTATTTCAATATATAGCCTATGTATAGCCATTAATTTGTTTATTATGTGACTTTTTGTATGTTGAATATAGTACATAGTTTATCAATACATTATCAACTGTATTTAACTATGAGCTATGATCATTATTTTTTATATCATCATCATAGTATAAAAAATGAGACCACTAAAAATTATATGAATATTGAACAACAAACGACAGCTTTTATGGTTTATATAAAACGTTCGCATTTTCTATTATGATTGTTAGACTAATTGTGCAGTTTAAATAAAGCATGCAAACAAATTATATAATTCTATTCAAATATATATGTTATTTAGTACAAAGCAAGTGTTGGGTGTATACAAATAAAGGAGCAATAAATATATTCCATAGTAAATATTGCTATTTCATGCTCTTTTATGTGATTCACGATTGTGCAATTTAAATTGGGTTAGAATTATTCATTGTAGCTACTTACCAATTATAATATTTTATACGGTCTCTCTCATGTAGACAGTTCTGGAGTGTCTCCGATTAGATGATGCGTTGTTCTCAATGTAATCCAAAAAAGCGAGGCATTTTGCTTTAGCTACCTTTATTAATAAAGCATTTGTCATGCTTCGCATTAAAGAAGCATTTCAAAAATTACAAAAATTAACTTTGCCAGCAGATCATTATTAGGCCTATACAATCCATACTTAAGCTTAACTCATGCATATTAGTTCGAAAATATTGTCACATTAGAAGATTTAAGCTACTTTTTCTAATGGGTTTCTTATTGCTAAAGGTTATGAATATTGTTACTCGTTATGTTTAGTTGTTACTTGTAATGTTTTATGTGAATACCATGCAACTTTTGATTTTGTGTTAATATTGTTTAAATATTAATTTTATGTATCTGTTTAAAACATGTTTCCATATGAGTAACTCTTATAATTAATAACTTACCAGTATTTATCATCAGCAAAAATCGAATTAAACAAAATAAGAAAATAATACTAAAATTAAAAGTAATAATGTTAAAGATGTACTCACCTGGAATGCATACTAGTTTTTCGGGATCGCATCTCTCATCATTTCTACAAGTTGGAGTACAGGATGGGTGTTCAAAATCTAAAAGTGTTTTAAAGGCAATTATATTTTAAAGTTACGTAAATCATATTAACATACATTACTACAGTAAAAGATATATCAACATACCTCTTCTACAAGTACATCCGTCACAACTGTAATCACTAGCACAGTCTGAATTCGAATTGCATGTGCATACTATAAATAAAATTATTTTATTCAGATTAACAGTAATAACTGTATTAAAATAATGTAAAAATGTAACTAAATGATTTCCATGTTATTCCTAATTATTCAGACATAAAGATTAAAAAGAACTTACCCGAACTACAAAAGGCTACATGGTCACGAACTTCACATTCCTCATGGTCAACGCAAGGATCGTTGTGTTCACAAGGAGAAACGCATAGTTCATTTATACAAGCTTCTTTGGAAGGACATTCGGAACTTGCCCGGCAACCAGCTGAAATTTATAGGATGAATCTGTCAGTTACATATAAACATTCATTCAATTTTCGGAAGATGTAACTTACAATAATGCGTAATAATATATCATACTGATCTCCATACCTATTATGCAAGTTGCAGTCTGTCCATCTATTTTGCAGTCCTCATTAGAATTGCATGGGTTGCTTGCAATGCATGGATTTTGACATAGAGCATTTCTGCAAGCCTGTTTCGATGGACAGTCCGTATTATCTCTACAACCAATAGCTATAGGTAATGAATAAAAATAAAAATATTAGATGTTGCAACAATATGAAATAATGGTTCAGCGAAAGCAGCATACTACAAATATCATATTAAAGGTAAATTCGCATATGTATCAAACATTGTTTGTGGCCTCAAAGAATAAATACAAATTATTTTCACAATTAGCATATCATTATTTGTAAAGTTTTGTGTAATTGAATTTCATATCTAATAGTATCATATATAAATTTACCTCAGCATTTTTATAGCATGAAAAAAAGGATTTCTTGTAAATATAAAGCACTAACTGCTTATATAATAAGAAAAGCAATAGTATTTAGCTGCAATATGACTACTTGTAAACGATCATAAGATCCTAAATATGTACATGCAAAGCAGATTTCATTGTTCTAAACTAAGGTTGAAGCTTAACAGCTAATATGGACCAGTGTTAGTTTTCCTAAATACAAGAGACACTAGTCACTTAGTTGTTTTTCTATAGCTTATGTTGCTAAAGCAATTTAATAATGTGTTAGTATGCATTGTAAATATTTTTCAATATGAGATAAATTTTTCTGTTCATTCTGTAGATGTTGATGAACTATGGTCACAGTAAACTCTTCTGTGGAAGGTAATATTTTAAAGCTAAAGAAAACGTAGCTTCGCAAGATTCATATAATATTTGTGTAAAAGATACTGCAGACAAAATTTGCAAAGGTGTAAGCAATTCCCCAAGGACGACCCAAAAGAAATACTACAAGAGTGATAGATTGGAAACGAACATTACCATCTACAAGTTAAAATTGTATCTATATTATTTCAGGAAAAGATGATTTAAGCTTAGGGAAGTAAGAATTGGAATCAGCGAATGTCGATTTTTGATTTACTGATGGTGACTTTGTTACCTTTGGCACATTTTGAATTCTCTGTTGTTTCGGTTGAACATTGACAAGATATTCTATGGTTAAGAACTTGGCAAATAAATCCGCTGGAGCACGGACTTAAGGAATCGCAAGGATTCGCACATTTATTATTTAAGCATGCTTGATTTCTGTGACATTCGAGGCTATTTGAACATGTACGACCGATCGCAACTGGTGGTGCTACAGTAGGTTCAGTTGTTTCTGGTATTTGTTTAATTTGATTAGGCTTCTTAGTAATGGTAGTTGTTGTTTGGCGTGGTGTAGGGTCTGTTGTTTTCTTGGGGTTCTCTGTAGTTCTTCTGGTTGGTTTTGTTACGAAGTTAGTGTTGTTAGCAATTGGTATCGAGGAAATAGTTACAATATCAGGAAATACAGGATTAAGAGTCTTTCCAATGTTTGGAACTTTTTGTGTTGATGTATCAATTTTGTCTTTTATACATATAACATTGACAATTTGATTAGTCGATTTCCGCACATTACATTTAGGAGTACCACATTGTTTCAAACAAGCATTAACACATTGTCTATTGTCACAAATTTCGAATTTATCACAATCATTATTGTTCGCGCATTCATGTGTAGGTCTGACGAAGGGTGGAATCAACTCTGTGGATTATGGTAAAGTGTTTGTAAATTATAGAGAAAGAAGACTTAAAAATATACAGACAAACAAGGCTTGGAAGTTAATAGAAATATAAGTACATATAAACAACAGTGTATAAGAACACAACCTTTCTCATAATCAAATAATGGCTTATATATACAATTAAAAAAATGTACAATTTTATAATAAAATGGACCATGATTTAACAATTGGAAACAATAATTATTAATTATAATATTAATTAATATGGCAATATTGATATACAGTAGAAAGGTTGTGTTTTTGATTAACAAATATAATATACAGATATATACAAGAGCCCTATAAGTCTGGAGTCATTGGTCAGAAATTTATATTAAGTCTAATTAGTGTTCTTCATGTTTGATTTATGATAAACATTATAATTTCAATAATAACTGATACCCAAGTTTTTTTGTTTTTGTTTTTATTTACAAAATTTGAGCATAGGCTCGTCGAAAGTCCAGCTTTTAGTAGTCTATTAAGGGATTATCGATGGACTTCACTTGTTGTCTCAGTAGATGGCCGTCACCGTTTTTCTTGTTAATGGAGTTATTAGCATGAGTCGCAGGTGAGTGTCAGAACACATTTGATTTACCTGGCACGCAGCCAAAATTCTCGTTGATTGTAAATCCTTGTGGACAGAACTTGCACTTCGGTTGGTGATCTTCAACATAGCAGAGATTGGGTTCTGAACATATATGAGTCTCACAAGGGTCAGTGCATTGATAGTACATACAGGCTTGCGAGGACGGACACCCTTTGTCATTCAGACAGATCGATACTGATGGTTGGCAGCCTTCTTCACAGATGCATACTGGCTGGTGGTTAACCACAGAACATTTTTTGGTAGGGGGGCAGGGCTTTTCAACAGCACATGGATTCACACATTGGTTTGCCACACAGGCCTGGTTGGTCAAGCAATCTTCATTTTGTCTGCATTCTATATTCTTTCCTGCACAAACAAACTCTCCTACTGAGTTGACTGTAAAGCCATACTTGCATATGCACACAGGCTTATGTTTTCTGACCTCACACCGCTTATTTGATTCACAAATATTTTTTAAAGAACATGGGTCTTGACATTGCCCATGTTCCAAATCACAAGCTTGATATTCTGAACAATCATTATTAGACTGGCATCCATGATGAGGACAATTAGGATCAGGTTGACAACCATTTGGTGGGATTTCAGTAAAGCATTGAGGACATGAGCATAAAGCCCGATGGCTTACAACTTGACAGTTAGATTTCTCGCCACACGCCCCCCTCATTGTGCAAGGGTCATTACACTGGCCACCAAGACATGCCTGTGTCGGCCGGCAGTCTGTGTCAAGGGTGCACGGATTATCTAGCGTGAGAGAAGAAAGGCCTTGTGAGCATGCATTGATTTCCCAAGATTTTGAACAACTAAAAGATTTAGTTGATCTTATCTGGTGGCACTTAGTAAAGCAAGAACCAAGTAAGTTGCTAAAAAGTTGAAAGTTTTGCATGAACACAATTATTATTAATTAATTAAAACATATCAATTAGCATGATATTGATATATGCAGGTTATGATGTTGTTAATAAATTATGACGCTTCATAAATAATTCTCTTCTTAATGTTTGAAAAACCGCAATTAATTAATACGTGCACCATTTGCATATTAAATATGAGCATATTATTATAATATTAATGAATGATATGTTTAATCATACATTTTATTTGAAAAGGGTTATATTATATATTCATTCATTACCTACGAACAATAAATGATCTTTTTATATGACGTATGAGTGAAATTATGAATTATTAATATTACTCGATAATGATTTAGCTATTAATAGGAAACTAATGCACTTTTTACTGTTGACTTCTGCAAGCAATAAACGTTGTCCTGGTGGGCAGAGGAATCCTTTGCACGGTTGAGTTTGACCAGAATCAATTGTCTATTTTACAATTTTTCGGTGAGCCAGATATAATGTACAAAAATAATTCAGGTAAATGTAGCTAACATATTTATTGACTATATTTTTTAAAATCTTCTCTTCATATACATAGGAATTTCTATCAAACAACAACTATCCTAATAATATATTTGATAAATCAATCCAAAATTTTGTAAATGTAGATCTATAAAATAGAATTTGGAAATACTTTTTTTAAAGTTACTTGAATTAAATGTGATGTCCTAGATCTTCTTCCAAAATAGATGATATTTTGTTTTTTTATTAAAAGCTACAGAGAAATATAGAAGTGGATAGGACATTATATTTAATAAACCTGCTAAGGAATTTTTTGATAGTAGAAATGGAAATGTTTCTGTAAATCCCTAAAAATACAAAAATAACTTGTAAAACTTACCACCAGGAACACATTCGATGTACGCATTACCAAACCATCCATCATTGCAGATGCATTTGTACTTATTATTCTCCCCTTCTTGACATTTAGCACCTAGTCCACAATGCGTTTGTCGGCAATCTTGTTCAGTACCTAAGCAATAAATTTTTGTTTACAATCATGAACAATAATTTTCGCACAAAGAGTGAGTGTAATTTTAAAGCAATTATATGATTTACTTACATTCTATAAGTGGATCTCCATTTGGATATTTTGATGGACAGAAACATTCATCAATATTCAAATTATTTTTTCCACATTCAGCTTGTAAACCGCATTTTTTTGATGCACATAGATTTTCTTGTGGTCTACTGCAGATGCAACCTGCACTGTTATTTGGATCTCCATTGCATCCAGGTTTGCATTCGCATCTGTAGCTTCCAAATGTATTGATACAATTTGTATTGCTGGGACATGGATCTCTAAGACACTCATTGATATCTTTTTGGCATGAAACTGTAGGATTTCCATAATAATTATCTGGGCATGTGCATTGGGCTTTGTGTTGGACTGTTTTACAATTAGCATTTGTTCCACACTTGTCTAGTAAACAAAGATCTTTGCACTCTTTATTAATGCATGCCTTATCTTGGTTACAGTCTCCATTCAATTGGCATTCATATTCTTTACATTCAATATTAGCATCTCCATCATATCCATTAGGACATATGCATAAGGCCCTGTGGTCGGAAGACTTACAATTTGCATTTGTTCCACAATGGTCTGCGTTGCATGGATCTTTGCATTGTCTATTTAAGCACGCAAATTCTGATGGACAATCCATATTGGCTCTGCATCCTGCAACACAAGCTCCTCTTTCACATAAGAATCCTTGATTACATTTGTTTCTTGAATCACATTTTGGACGGCATAATTTTCGTGAACATACTTCTCCACATCTACAGTTATCCTGGCTATCACATGTATTGAAACAGTAACCTCCTTCACAAGCTTCATTTTGTGAGCACTGGTTGTTTACACAAAGTCGGTGAGGAACTGAGCACGAAATATCTGGATTTCCTAAAGTATTTGGTAAACAGCTGCATTGTGCTCGATGATTAACTACATTACAATCTGTGCATGTTCCACATTCTCTATTTCTTTTGCAGGGATCTGTACATTTTCTATTAATGCAAGCTTGTGTACTTGGACATGTAGAATCTGATCTACATCCAGCGATGCAAACTCTTCCGAGACAAATGAAGCCATTACCACACTGAGAATTGGAACTACAAATTTCTTTGCATATGCCACCTATGCATCTCTCATTAGTTTCACATGATTGATCACTAGAACACTTAGACTTGCATTTTCCAGCGACACATAACATAGAGTATGTGCAATCGTCATCTTGATTGCACAACACTGAAGGAGTTCTGCAACTAACATCAGGGTTGCCAATCATTCCAGGTAAACATTGGCATTTTGATTGGTGATTTTCAATAGAACACACTGAACTGGTGCCACAAGTAGTTGGTGAATCACAAGGGTCAGCACATTTAGTGTTGATACAAGCTGACGTTTCAGGACATTCTTGATTTGACCTACACCCAGCCACACATACAGCATTTTGGCATATTGCACCTGATCTACAATCATTATCCTTACCACACACAGGGACGCACATATTATTGTAACATTGCTCATTTCCTAGGCAATTAGGAGAACTTGAACAGATTGGAGTGCATGATCCTGTATTACAAACATGACCATTTTGGCAATCTGTGTTCAATTGGCAAGCAATAGGTTCTCTAGCACAAGCGATATTTGCTGTTGGATTTGGTATAAATCCTGTTGGACAGGAACATTGCACTCTATGATTAAGAATATTACATTTGGAGTTAGGACCACAAAATGAGTTTGAATTGCAAGGATCTGTGCATTTGCTATTCACGCAACTTTCTGTAGCTGCACAATCTTCATTTACTCGACAACCTATCATGCAAACATTGTTCAAACAAACATGTCCTAGGAAACAATCGTTATCAACTCGACAGGTCACTAGAATGAGAAAAATTAAATTATAAAATATTCTGACAAATATTATTAAGAGGAATAATAATATATTTCAATTTTGGATACTTACAAAGACACATTTCAGTGACACACTTTTCATTTTGAGCACAATTTTTATCTCCAATACAGATAGCAGCACAAACTCCAGATTCGCAAGTGAATCCTGTTTCACAATCACCATTCTGTCTACAAGGTTTTGGAAGTCTATAACAGTCAATATTGGCATCACCGGTGAAACCAGATGGACACCTACATCTCTTGTTATGATTAACCATACTACATTCTGCATTGAATCCACATGAAGATTCTTCGTCACATAGGTCAGCACATTGACCTTTGATGCAAGCTTCATTCAGATCGCAATGATCATTATTTTGGCAAGGAGCTGAAATATAGTTCGAGTGAATTTAAATATGTTAAGTTACATTTCAGAATACTAAAATAGTTTTATTATTTTTAACTTTAAATCTTAACATAAATCATTACTTAACTGCAATATATATTGATTTTAGATTTAGATTCAATGAATAAGAATAATATATAACTATATCAAACTATCTGTTCATTAAACAATGAAAATAAAATTATTTTATTTTTAATTCCTTTGATACAACAGTAACTAAAATTTGATTCGTCTGAAACAACAATTATTTAATGTCACTTACGTCTGCATCGTTCTCCTTCGCAGATAGTATTTGGAGGACAATCTGAATTGATCTTGCATAAAACTATAGTGGGTCGACATCCAATATCAGCATTACCTTCATAACCGTTCTTGCATCGACAAACCGCCTCGTGATTTACAGCATTACATTCTGCATTATTTCCACAAGTTTTAACAGCACAAGATGGTACACATTTCTGGCCATCCTTTTCACTGCAGTAAGCAAATATGGGACATTCACTGTTGCTAACACAATCCGGAGGTGGTTTACATCCATCATTGTAAGGCTCTCCTACAGTTCCAGAAGGGCATATACATTTGTAGCTACCTAAATTATTGACACAAGTAGCGTCAGCCGCACATGGATCATCTTTACAAAAATCGATCGATGAACATCCAACAAGAGGATCACCTTCGTATCCTTTTAGGCAGAAGCAGACTGCTTCGTGATTATTAGAAGTACACACTGCATCTTCTCCACAATCATTTTTGATTTTACAAGCGACTGTAAAAATATATTTATTGTATAATTTTTAATATAGAAACTAAATTCGAATTATAGCTTTAAACCAATTATAATTAAGTTACCTTTGCATTGGTGTTCATCGCAAATCTCTTCTGATTTGCATTCGTTATCCTCACTGCACTGAATTTTTTTACATCCAATTCTTTCATCCATAGGGTCTCCATAATAACCCTAAAAGAAATTATTTTATTATTGTTATCCAATTTTTCTACTCATTCCAAAAATCGTAATATTTTAGTATATGCTCTATTTTATTGATGGGAAGTACATTAGTTTAAAATATTTGAGAAAGATTGTCAATACCTCTGGACATTGGCAAACAGCTTCATGCTTTCTTGATACACAATTTGCATTTCTTCCGCACAGGGTGAGACCATCGCAAACACTTGTGCAATCAGCTTGACCAACTGTATTCTTACTGCACATTTCATCTGTACTACAATCTGCATCTTTTAAACACTTTAACTCAGGAACACAAATTGTATTCTGACAAACCTATAAAAACACAAATTACGATTAAGTGGTTAGATTTTTTAATACAATTAAATAACAATTGTAGTAAATATATATATTATATTACTTACTTGCCAATTAGGACATTCGTTACTCTTTTTGCATGTAGGAATACATGACCCAGTTATGCATACTTGATCGTTGAGACACTCACGATTACTTGAACATATCGCTGAAAATATTAAAAATTATTATTAATTAATGAACTTGTTACTTAATATTATTGCATGACATGTTTTGATATTAATTTTACTTACGAACACAAATTCCTCCGTTGCAACGTTCTCCTGATGGACAATCATTTTCTAATGTACAGGTAATGACTCGAGTACAGCCTAGATTTGCATCACCAGTATAACCTGGCTTACAGGAGCAAATTTGTGAGCTTCCCCGGTAATTGCAATTAGCATTATTTCCACATGTCCCTGGAATGTCACAAATATTGATACATTTGTTGTTAAGACATGTGGATCCTGGTTTACAAAAGAAAATTGAACCATCACACTCAATCTGAGTGCACTCCAATTCTGGTTTGCCAATTGTCAGAGGTGGACAGAAACAAACTGCTTGACGATTTAGTGGTCTACATTTCGCATTAATTCCGCATGTTGTTGTTTCACATGGATTTTTACATTTTCCTTCAATGCATGCTGCTAATCGTGGACATTCACTATTAGATATACAGGTTCCTGGTTCACGACATCCATTATTATATGGATCTCCAACATTGTTGCCAGGACAATGGCATGTGTATCCCCCGATTGTGTTCTTACATTCTGCTGTCCTATGACAAGGATTGTCTAGACACTCATTAACATCGATGCAGCTGCCAGTGGACGAAAGTACTTGGAAGCCCTTCTCACAGTAACAAGCAGCTTTGTGATTAATTGTTTGACATCTACCATAACGACAATCCAAGGAGTCACACGGATCTGTAAAAACAAAAGCTCAATTTAATTAAAAATTATTTTATGTAGGCAATTGACTTTTAATCCTCGTATTTATAGTGATTATTGTCAATATTGTATGATATTATTTTTGCAAAATAAGTGAAACTCTAAGTACGCTGCTTGGTATTTAATTATCTAATGCGATCGTTGAATATATTTGACCAAGCTCGAGTAATAGGCGGTAGTAATTATCATATAATTAGTGACGCGCATTATATATACCATTATTACTAAACAGTAATTTTCAATTATTTTCTTGAAGAATATTATAGTAATAATTGATGGTTAATTTAAATAATTTATGAAATAAAATCTT
>JAJNBS010021570.1:0-10451 GCA_028455975.1 Notopais sp. c TS-2021
TGGGGACAACAGGCACCATCATGGGTTGCTCGCAGTACTTTAAAGAGATCGCCCCTCATGTCCAAATAGTGGGCGTGCAACCCGAGGAAGGTTCAGTCATACCCGGTATTCGACGTTGGCCTGTGGACTATGTCCCTGCCATTTATCAGCCCGAACGTGTCGATAGAATTATCGATGTTTCACAAGCCGATGCCGAAGCCATGTCGCGCCAACTGGCCAGCCAAGAAGGCTTGTTTTGTGGTATCTCTTCAGGCGGTGCGGTGGCCGCAGCGTTGCAATTGTCCAAGGAAGTTGAAAATGCTCATATCGTCTCTATCGTTTGTGACCGAGGTGATCGCTATTTATCCACTGACGTGTTTCCGGTTAAGTAAGCGGGCCTATTAAAATGAATGTACTTGTATTTAATATCAAAACGATTCCCGATATAGATGGATGCCGTCGCTTATATGACTTGCATGGATTGTCTGAAGATGATGTCGTCAAAGCGGTTACGCATAAACGGCGGCAGCAAGCCAATACTGAATGTCTACCGCATCATTTACATAAAATTGTTGCTATCTCAGCCGTATTGAAAAGTGGTGATCAGTTTCGGGTGTGGTCATTAGGCGATCTTGAATCAACCGAGGAAGATTTACTCCAACGATTTTTCAGCGGTATTCAGCGTTATACGCCAAAACTGGTTTCTTGGAATGGGCTTGGCTTTCATCTGCCCGTTATCCATTATCGCTCGCTGTTGTATCCCATCAATGCCGCACAATATTGGGCAGGTGGTGATGGCAATGGCGTAGAACAGCACATTGATTTGATGAACGTACTCGCTGTACGCTCGTCACAGGCTGGTGCCCGCCTTGAAGACATTGCGAGTCTCTGCGGGTTTTCAGGGAAAATGTCGTTGGATGCGCCCGAGACCTGGGTGATGCATCTCGATAATGAGTTTAAAAAAATTCGAGATCATTGCGAGATAGACGTTCTCAATAATTATCTTGTTTTCCTCAATTACCAGCGAAATAAGGGCGATCTTAATTCAGATCAATATCAACAAGCGTGTCAGTCTGTTCGTGACGCACTCATTGCCTCTGGTTATAGTCACCTAGAGGCCTTCGAAAAAAATTGGATAGAGTGGTAGGTATTTAAACGATGGCCAAACGTCAACGACGTAATAAGCGTCCCGATCCAGTAACACTGCGTATTGAAGCGATGTCACACGAGGGGCGCGGTATCGCTAATGTGAATGGTAAAACTACCTTCATATTTGGTGCGCTAAAAGGTGAGCTGGTTAAGGTTCAGGTCGAAAAAATCAACCGGAATTATGACGAAGGCTCTGCTATTGAGGTTTTAGAAGCTTCCGAACAGAGAATCGATGCAAAGTGTGAGGCATTCAATCGTTGTGGCGGCTGTAGTTTGCAACACCTAAGCAGTGATGATCAGATCGACTTCAAACAGCAAACCTTGCTGGACATGGCGCAGCACGCGGGCCTTATGCCAGAACAAATACTCGCACCCTTGCGTTCAACACCTTGGGGTTATCGTCGAAAGGCACGGTTAGGCGTGAAATACGTTCGAAAAAAAGAACGGGTGTTGGTCGGCTTTCGTGAACGCAGTGCGTCGTTCCTAGCGGATATGAATCGTTGCGAGGTGTTAATACCCGAGGTCGGGCAACGGCTGGGGGATTTCGCCGAACTAATAGCGCAAATGGACGCTCGAGAAACCATTCCTCAAATTGAAGTAGCGGCTGATGCTCAAAATATCCTGTTAGTGTTTCGTCACCTCGAAGCGCTCAGCGATAGTGATCGGGAAAAACTAATCGATTTCGCGAAACACACAGGGTTCCACATACAGCTTCAATCCAAAGGGCCAAGCTCCATTGTTAATCTGTATCCAGAAACGCAAAGCTTGGTGTTTTTCCCGCTGGCGGATGATGATATTCAAATCGGCTTCAATGCCGTGGACTTCGTTCAGGTGAATGACGACATCAACCAAAAAATGGTGGCCCAGGCACTTAAATATCTAGATTTGAAGCCAGAGGACGACGTGCTGGATTTGTTCTGTGGCCTTGGTAATTTCACCTTACCAATGGCAAAACGGTGCGCCTTGGTAACGGGTGTAGAAGGTGATCTCACGATGGTGCAACGGGCTAAGCAAAATGCGGTGTTAAATCATATTGAAAATACACAATACTATGATGCTGATTTAAGCCAAATTGATCAAGATCGGCCTTGGATGAAGCAAAAATTTAATAAAATTTTACTCGATCCACCACGCTCCGGTGCGGCCGAGATGGTTGAAAACATTCGAAGATTTAATGCCGACACCATTGTCTATATCTCTTGCCAACCCACTAGCTTGGTGCGTGACTGTAAAATACTCTGTGAGCAAGGTTATCGGTTGACGCATTTAGGCGTTATGGACATGTTCCCGCAGACGGCTCATGTTGAGTCAATGGCGGTATTTAAACTTTGAATAGCGGTAAATGCTAGCTGGCCAGATTGCTTTGGTTTCTGGCAAATGATACCGTCGCGGTTTGTTTTAACGTTGTTTTACACGCATGAAATACTCGTCCTTGATCGAAAAAGTTAGCGGCAAGTCTGCCGACGTTTGGGATGCACACTATGCCGCTGTTGCGGCCAAAAAAAGAGGTGCGGATGTCATTGTATTGAGCGTCGGTGATCCTGATTTTGACACACCGCCCTCGGTCATCGAAGCCGCCCATCAAGCAATGTTGGGCGGTGATACTCATTATACATCGGTAAAAGGCAGCGAAGCATTAAGAGGTGCAATCGCGCAGGGGCATCAACAAAGCAGCGGTCAAATAGTAAATTATGATAATGTCATTATTGCTTCTGGCGCACAAAATGCTTTGTTTGCGGTGACTCAATGTATTAGCGAACAGCCTGACGAAATTATCGTATTACAACCCATGTATGTGACATACGAGGCGACCATACAAGCAACAGGTGCAACGCTAGTACCGGTTGTATTGGATGTCGCAAGCGGTTTTAGTTTGAATGTCGACACACTCAAAGCCGCCATTACCGATAACACTCGCGCTATTTATTTTGCGACACCGAGTAACCCCACCGGCATTACGCTGAAAGAAGACGAGTTACAGGCGATAGCTCAACTGGCAATTAAGCACGATCTATGGGTAGTAGCCGATCAAGTTTATAGCGACCTCGTTTTCGATAATGACTTCCACTCTATTTCGAGTTTGGCCGGGATGGCGGAACGCACGGTAACCATCGGTAGTTTGTCGAAAACATATGCGATGACTGGCTGGCGTTTAGGTTGGGCCATTGCACCGCCTCAGTTAATCAACCATATGGAGCGACTGGCATTGTGTATGTTGTATGGTTTACCGGGGTTTATTCAACAGGCTGGCTTACATGCGATTAAACACTGCGAAGCGGATGCACTCAACATGCGCGAAACCTATCGCCGCCGTCGAGATAGGCTATTAGAAGCGTTTAGCCACATAAACGGCCTCGAAGCGTTAAAGCCGGATGCCGGTATGTTCGTGATGGTTGACGTGAGGGGGAGTGGTTTAAGTGGCCCAGAATTTGTTAAACAACTTTACGCGCATAGTGGTGTTTCGGTATTAGATGCCACCGCATTTGGGGCCAGTGCTGAGGGTTTTGTTCGGGTGTCGTATACCTCGGATGATGATGTACTCACAGAGGCGATGGCTCGTATCGCGCGTTTTGTTAAATTTTTAGAGCGTTCATAATGAGTACAGAAAAACAACGCTGCTGGTGGTGTGGCGACGACGAACTTTATCAACAATACCATGACGAAGAATGGGGTGTACCGCAATACGATGAACGTTTATTGTTTGAATTTTTGTGTTTAGAAGGCGCACAGGCTGGGTTGAGTTGGATTACGATATTGCGTAAGCGCGAGAACTATCGAAACTTATTCGACCATTTCGATGCGGATAAAATCGCCGTTTATGATGATGAAAAAATCGCCGAATTACTGATTAACCCCGGTATTGTGCGCAATAAATTGAAGGTCAATGGCTTTGTTAAAAATGCAAAAGCCTATTTGAACATGCGCGAGAAGGGTGAATCGTTTCACGATTACTTATGGGGATATGTCGATGGTGTTCCGCAGCAAAACAATCGACAATCGACGGATGAAATTCCTGCCAATACAGAAACGTCGAATGCCATGTCAAAGGACTTGAAAAAACGGGGTTTTACTTTTGTTGGCAGCACCATTTGTTATGCGTTTATGCAGGCAGCGGGTTTGGTTAATGACCATGTCGTTGGGTGTTGTCGCTATCATGAACTGGGTGGAGAGATTGTTAATAACACACAGAGGGCAAAGTGCTGATGGATTCTATTGAGCAGCTTAAGGCGGTTCGGCAGGCATCTGGTGCAGCGGTCACCTTATTGAAATTAGTCGATAATGATCTGGATGATACCTTGCGTCTTCGTGCCATTATCAAGTCAAAACAATTGCTCGGTTTCGAAGGTATTACCCATGCTAATGGCGAGTATGAAAAAGGTATGGATGTCGCGCGACATATTAATGCATACCCCGGTACGCCTGGCGATTATCGTGCCTGGATAGGTGCTACCCATGACAAAGCCGATATTATTGCCTTGCTAGAGAATATTGTTTACGGTTATCACCGTGGCCGAATCGCTGTGGTTGAAGAAGTGTTGAGCGAACAAGGTATCGAGCTTGCCACTGAGTATCTTAATTCAACGGCACCAGAAACGGGTGCCCACCAGAACATACTATCAATTGGTACTGACCGTGAATCCGTCGAACAACTAAGGCAACTGTCAGAGCGTATGGCGGCATTTTGGGGTGCTATGTCTAACCTAGAAGATAAGGATCGTCAGCGTGATATTGTCGAACGCTATGGCGATGAATTGCAGTCAAGTCTAGGTCAGTATATCGACAAGCTCGGCCAATTGGGTTTGCTTTCTAAATCGAACCCATAGGCTAAACCGATGCCAAGCGACGATCGTAAACGACACTTGCAGATCATTTGGGCATCGGCTGTCGCCGCCGTATCGGGTGAACAAGCGGTGAGCAGGGCGATTAGTGGGGATTCCGATTTCGAACCAGACCAAATTATCGCGGTCGGCAAAGCGGCCGTCGGGATGTGTCGCGGCGCCCTAAATCACTACACCGATTGCCCCGCGTTAATTGTGACCAAATATGATCACGCGGATGAAGATATCCGTAGCCGATCAAATGTACTAATCATCGAAGCGGCTCATCCCATCCCTGATCAACAATCACTGGCTGCCGGTAATGCCATGCTCGAATGTGTGTACGGACTTCCTTCGACTAGTCGCTTATTGCTATTAGTCTCTGGCGGTGCGTCAGCATTGGCCGAATCTCTGCCTGAGGATATGGCGCTGTCTGACTTGCAACGCGAAACCGATAAAATGATTTCAACGGGCAAAACCATTGGTGAGATAAATGCGCGGCGAAAGGAAATGTCGCTCATTAAAGACGGCAAGTTGCTATCCGCATTCGGCGGTAGCGAGGTTCGGGTTTATGCCATTTCTGATGTTGAAGGCGATAGCATTAGCACAATAGGCTCAGGCATTGGTGACTGTCATCGAGTGACTTCAGCGGCAAGGTCGAGCATTGTCGCTTCGAATAAAATTGCGCGGCAACAAGCGGTCGAAACGACTGAGTCATTAGGGTTGACGGTAAAGCTCAATGAAGAAAGTTTATACGATGATGTCTTTAAACTGTCTGACAAGTTAGGTAAGCACTTAGCTCAAGCAGAGAAGGGCGTTTATATCTGGGGCGGCGAACCAACCGTTGTTTTACCCGAGGCACCAGGTCGCGGCGGTCGAAATCAAGCGCTGGCGCTGGCAACATCGCAATATATATTGAACACCAATCATATAACCCTGCTCGTGGCTGGCACAGACGGCTCTGATGGCCCGACCACCGCTGCGGGTGGGTTGGTTGACGGGCAGACTTTTTTGGATGTGGATGCCGCTAAGAAAGCCCTGTTGAAGGCCGATGCAGGCAGTTATCTTGAAAGTCACGATAGCCTATTCGTCACCGGCCCCACTAATACTAATGTAATGGATTTAGCCATTGCGATTGTTGATTGAGTTTTTGTCGTGAAGTATTAGAGGACTTCTCTCGTATGGACTCGGGTTTGGCTGCTGTTTAAGTGTAGAGAACGTAGCCGAGTACTAATGCAGCCAGTAGTCCCAGTATAATTATTGTCCAGTCCGATGGCGAGTATGATTTTTCCGAAGGCGCTGAGGTTTTGCCTTGTGCTTGATGGGTGAATAGCCGCAGATCCTCATCGGTGACTTGTCCCCGGCTTTCTAGCCTACGCAGCAGTTGCCCCCGAATTCGAACATATTCATCTCGGCTTACAATGCGATTGGCATGATATTTAGAGAGAAGCTTGAAAGGAGACTGTGATTCGTTCATTGGTCTAAATGCTGCGCGTTGATTTGTTGATTGAGACTCTGAAGTCGCGCATTGTCTGGAAACAGTTTCAACCCCGTGACGATGTGCTCTGATGCCTTTGTGTATTGCCGTTTAGAGATGAGTTTTTCTGCCTCGGATAGATATAAGTTGGCAAGCTTTTTTTCTTTGAGGAAATAGTGCTTCGGATCCACTCTTTTGATCAGAGGCATGATCATCGTAAGGTCTTCATTGTTGCTGGATTTAACCAATTTTTTAGCTTTAATATAGCGTTTATAAAGGGCGGTAAGGCTGGTCATAAGTCGGTCTTTTTGGTCTTTTATCTGATCTTCAGTGCTTGATAGCGCGACTGAGTCGGGATAGTGGTTTTTCGCCTGAGCAAGCAAGTTCAACGCTTGCGGGTAATCGTATAATCCTTCATTGGGCCTGAATACGGCACGTACGCGATCTCTGTAATAAGTGATTATCTCCCGCCGCAGCCCAACAGATATAATTTTCTGCTGTTCTTGATTGAGTTTCTCAAGTGACCAAATGGTTTCAATCAATAACGCTTTGTCACCATTTTTAATGAATTGAATTTTATCGTAAAGGTGTTGCTCATCAAGAAATTCTAATATGGGTTTGTAGCCTATACCCGCAACGATTATACCTATGAATAATGTGCCGAGAATTATCTGTTTGAAGTGAGACTTTTTCGCCCGCATTCCTTCGGCAAATGCTTCGACACTTTCTATTCGGTCCTTCCGATGGATTGCTAAGGCTTTCAGTAATGTTTTTTGTTGTTTCCGATTGAGTCCTTTGATCGGTTTTGGTTTGATTCGTAGTCCGCTTATTTTTGGCGACGCCACCTTGTTGTAAGGGTGTTTTCCACCCGCTAGTAACTGATACGCAACACAGGCTAAACCATAGATGTCATCGCGTGGATCGGGATCCATTCCAGCAAACATTTCGAGTGTTGCGTAGGCGGGTGTGACCGCACACAATTTGGCGGGGTCGAACATGGTATTATCTTTTTCTTCTTCGGTTTGGGTGCTTACCCGGGCAATGCCGAAATCGAGTAACTTTACATGCCCGTCTGTTAGCAAAAAACAATTGCCGGGTTTGAAGTCAGAATGTATCAGCTGTTTTTCGTGGGCATAGGCGAGTCCGCTGCACAGGTCATCAATGATATGTAGCGACTGGTCAATTTTTAGCGGTTTTTGAGGGAGCTCTTTTATTAATTGATTAAGCGGTTTGCCCTTCAAGTATTCCATGGTCATGAAAACGGTATTGGCATCGCGGTCAAAATCGTAAACGGTGGCAATATTCGGATGCGCGAGTCTTTGTGCTTTACTGGCTTCACGCTGGAGGGCAATGAACGAGCCTGAGTATTTTTTGAAAGCGTCGGTCAAAACTTTTATGGCGACGTAGGGATCTTTATCATGGGCTTCGACCTTTAAAAGATCCTTCGCCTTAAAGACCACACCCATGCCGCCTTGGCCTAGTTTTTCTAATATGACAAATCGTTCCTTTAAGGTAGCGCCGGGACCGAGGTCTTGGCGATGTGTAGGGCGACGTGGGTTTTCTACGACTTTCGGCGGTAGAGTCGCCCGGCTGCCGGACGCTTTTTTGGCCGCTACAATGGTTTCGTAGTTGTAACGTTCAACCTGAACGATGATAGTTTTGTCAGTGTCAGTTTCGTCGAAACCATTTGAAGGTTCGGCTGCATGCAGGGTTTTATCTTTGGGGAAGTAAGAAATATCACTACCCGTGATACCGCTTAAAGTGGCTTCAATATTGACCTTCGAGGCCAAGTTCGAAATTTTAGTGAATGCTTCAGCCTGGATATTCTGACTGGAGTAGAGTCCTTGTAAGTAATGCTGCACATCGGTGTGGGCGGTTGAGGTAGCGAAAAATATACCCGAAAAAGCCTGTTCTAATTCCTCCAATTCGAGGTTGCCAGTCAAATAATCATCTATCAGTGCTTCGCAGGCATTAGGCATTAGATGTCTTTTCAATTACTTTTAGCGTAATAATCGAGGTGTTATCGCTGCCGCCAGCTTCAAGCGAGTGAGCCAGTAGTGACCGATTTAATAACGTCATGTCATCTGGATTGTCGGCAATGATAGACGCGACCGAATTTGCGTCAACATCCTTATAGAGACCATCAGAACAGAGGATGTATATATCATTTCTGGCTAGTTCAAAGTAGTCAAAATCTATGCAAAGCTCGTCGTCTATTCCGACTGCTCTCAATACGACATTTGCGGCAGGGTGGGCCTCAGCATCCTTGGCTTCAATTTTCCCCATGCGCACTAGCTCCTCAACGTAACTATGATCCTCAGTTAGGCGCTCCAGTTTACTACCCCTATACCGATACAATCGGCTATCGCCAGCCCAGAGTGAGAATAAGAAGTTTTGCCAAATATGAGCGCAAACTACAGTACTGCCAATGGTGGCGTTCTCTCCTAATGTATTCGATTTTTCGCGGATAATAGCATTTGAATTGAGAAGGTTTTCCTCCAACAACGATATTGAACTTTCCAGCGATTCTTGCACCTCAAATGAACCTAGGTTTTTAACGATAGTGTGGCTTGCAAAGTCGCCAGCTTGGTGACCGCCCATGCCATCGGCAATCGCCCAGACACATTCTTTATCGAGTAGTAGGATCGAGTCTTCATTTTTGCTTCTGACGTATCCAGTATGCGTAACACCTGAACTTATTATTTCGAAACCGGCCGGATGCTTATTTGTTGTATGGTGGTTGTAGGGGGTCAATGCAGCACCTTATAATTTATGGATTCATTCTGGCACCAAAGCCTTTAAGAGTAAAATTATAGTTTAGTGAGAAATAACCCATGTTGTCGATTGACCTTAACTCTGCCTTTTAAACACTTCTTAAATGCGGGTGTTGTTTGATACAATATGCGCTTTGAAAATTCCTGCTTAGCTGGTGAAATTATGACTCGAATGGTAAATTGTGTAGTGCTTGGTATCGAGGCACCGGGCTTGTTGCGTGTGCCTTATCCCGGCGAACTCGGTCAGCGTGTATTTGAACAAGTTTCTGAAGAAGGCTGGAAGCAGTGGATTGATCGCCAAACCACGATTATTAACGAAAATGGGCTATCGACAATTGACCCCGCTAGCCTGTTATTAATTGAGCAACATATGCTTGGGTTCTTGTTTAAAGAAGGTGATTTAGGTCAGCAGCCTGATGGGTTTCGGGCGCCGGGTATGAAGTAATAGCGCTTTGAGTGGCGTGTTTAACTAGTGGTTAGCTGCTAGGTAGTTGCGCTATAAAAGTACAAAGCCCGGTTTAGAACCGGGCTTTGTGGGGTGATCTTCGGCGATTGAACGATCGCTTTTGCGCAAGCTTAGCCAGCGCTACCACAGCCACCGCAAGAACCCGTGCCACCCGTTTCGGCGAAAACGTTGTTGAAGACAAAACGTTCGCGTCCAACATCTTGTATGTAATCAATTTGTGCGCCACGCAAATAGTTGAGCGCAACAACATCAACATAGATTTTGAAGCCTTCAAAGTTAAGAATGGTGTCGAAATCAGATTTTTCGTCCGTAAACGTCATGCCGTAAGATAAGCCGCCACAACCGCCGCCGCCAATATAAATGCGAATAGCACTGACGTCTTCGTCACTTTGAGACACAATTTCAAAAAGCTTGTCTTGGGCTGATTGAGTGACTTCTAGTTCTTCGTTAGTCAGGTTGACATGAAACTTGTCAGAGACTTCGCCTATGACAGGTTTGTTCTTTTTCGGGGGCGTATAAATGCCGACATTTTCCATCGTTGAGTACCAGTGTTTGTGTAGTAGTGTTCAATATAGCGACTATGCGCAAGGATTCAACCCTGTATAAATCAAGGGCATCGCGATCATTCAGGTTAATTACCGTTTCAATTGAAGTGGATGTCGAAAATACGCAGGATTGTGCCGTGTTTGTGAGTGATTATTAGCACCCATTTTAGTACACTCGCTTTCTTTTTCTCTGAGGGTAACGCCATGTTTTCAAAATCAATGAATATCGCTGATTTCGACCCA
>JAJNBS010021663.1:0-19829 GCA_028455975.1 Notopais sp. c TS-2021
CGCCGTAAATACATCCCTGTAGGCTTGGATTTGGCATCCATGCCAAAAACACTTCTTACACAAACACCCAGCAACTACTGCTTTCGCACTCTTCTCGTACTTTTAGCCGTGGTGCTGAATAGTTACTATGGTTTTATCCATCACCTAGCTGATAGAAAGACATTAATAGAACATCCAAAAAGCTAGTCCGTAGGTTAATGGGACGAGCCTTGCGAATCCCAACAGCAATCAAAACATGAATCGCTTGCGCTCCTTTAAATAGGGTCGTTCTTTCTTAAAATTTTGTTGGGGATCGCTAAGCTCACACCAACCTACGCACTCAATCGAGACGGCGGACAGTCTGTTTGATCCCGCGCCGCCTAACTAAAGCTGAAGTGCTTTCTACTCTCCGTCTAGCCAGTCAATAATACAGCGCTTTTCGCGGTGCTAAAAATGTATTAATATGTATATACATTGGATATACGGTCGTAAAACAAACTATGAAGTCTAAAGTCAGTAAGTGGGGCAACAGTCATGGCTTGAGAATTACCAGCGCCATGATGGAGCACCTTAATATCACGGCAGGTGAAGAGATTGAAATGAGCCTCACCAGCAAAGGCATGGAAGTCATAAAAAGCAATAAAGACGCCGTTGAAGATTTGAAAACGATCTCGAAAGAGGTTCAAGACACATTGGTAAAACAGACAGGTCCGGTCAAGATTGTTGATGACCCTTACTTGGCATCGGATGTTGCTTATATTGTGATAGATATCAACCCATGCGCACCGTTAATCCGCGAGGTGCCTTTCGGTACCAAAAACACATTCACGACACTAGCCGATGCTAAAGAGGCGGCGAGACAGTTGTTGCAGCGTTCTATAAGCGAAACCCACAAATCACTACATGAATTGCGTCAGCTGGGTATAGAAAATATTAATTATATTAAATTATGAAAGAGCGCATAGAAAACCTACAAAAGTCTTACGAGTTATCCAGTCAACAAGTCGATGATGCCGTAAACCCATTGGAAGTCGCCGCGCTTTTTGAGAAAGAGAATGTTTCCTACGTTTTGATTGGTGGGCATATGCTTTCATACTATACGGGAACGGCGCGTGCGACAGTGGATGTCAATTTTATTATCGGGGGTATAGATTTTTCGCGTGCAACCAAGCTTATCGGTAAAGCGTACGCACAGTTTAAGTATCATGACCGTGTATATCACGTTACGTATGATTCTAAGAAAAGTAACCTGAAAGACCCAGAGCGAATCGACTTGATAAAAGATAGTTTCTCTCTCTTTCACGAGGTCGTACGAATGTATTGCCATACGCTGAGGGGCACTAAACATACGGTCAAAGTGCCCACCGTTGAAGCGGCCATCGCGTTGAAATTTGCGGCATCGATTTCTCCTAATAGAGGCGATGAGAACAAGCCAATTGATAACGCCGATCTATTGAGGCTTGTCCGTTCACGAAGCAAGCTAGGGACAGAAGCACTCAGCAAATTAGGTGATCTTGTTTATAGCGGCGGCGGTAAGGAACTGGTCTCTATTGTGAGGGATATTCAAAGTGGCATCGCAATAACATTATAAGTACTAGACACGGAGGATCCCGACCCGCCTAACTAAAAACTGCAGCACCACAACACTCATATTCAAGATAGCCAGCGCAGCAATAACAAAAAGCAGAGCCTGCATGCCTTGGGCGACGATGATATGGCCCGCAAACAGCGGGAAACCGAATACACCAACAAAGTAAGATAAGCTAAATAACAACAACGCTTGGGGCGTTAAACCCTCGGGCGCTTCATTCGCTACCTGTCCGTTGATAACCGAATAGGTCAATCCATAGCCAACACCCAAGACAACTGCGGCAGCGGTGTAGAACAGAGCATCGCTTTTCATCGCCGCGAACATAATAATCGAGATCAGTACCATGCCGGTGAGTATCAAGGCTGATTTCAACGGGTGCTTGTTTACGACGTAGCGAGACAGAAACAAGCGACTGAAAATTGCCGCCGCCATAAAGCCCAAAAAATATAACGAATAATCAAGACCGAGTTCAATCGCATAACTGGTTTGAAAACTAGATAGTCCGCCAAAAATAGCACCCCCGAGACCCACCATCAGGATTGGGTAGACAGCCGTAGAGCTGAGTATTTGTTTTGCGCCTACCCATGAAATTTGAGCGCTTTGTGATACTGCTACGCCTTCGTTGCGGAGCCGCCGGTTGAGAATAAAACAAGATGCGCTACCCAACAAACTTGCCAAGCTGGCGGAGAGGAATGCGCTTTCAATGGTAAACCCGTACGCAGTCCAGATGCGCCCAATGATCGGGCCGGTTCCAACGCCCGCCATCATTGATCCAGACAACAAGGCAAAATAATATGATCGCCGTGATGGTGAAATAATGGCTGACACCAATATCGGCCCAAGCGTATAAAACACACCCCATCCAACACCAAGGATCAACCCAAAAAACAATAAGCTACTGCCTGTCCCTTGGCTAAATGCAAACCCGATACTAGACGCAAAAAGGAATAAACCAGCCAGCGCGACCGAGCGCGTTGTTCCGATCCAGTCAGCAATATGCCCCGACAATATGACCACGACCACCGTGCTCGCAGTCGCGACAGAAATTACATTTCCGGCTGTCGCTTCATTTCCGCCACGCAGGGTGATCAATAGCGGTAAAAGGAATGTGACCCCATAGGCGATTGAGAACAAGTATCCGCCCAGACATAACAGCGCAAAGTTCCCCGTAGACGTCGATTGCGGTGTTTGCATGGAACTCGAAGGAGGGGTTGGATGACTCATGGGCTGCTCAGTCTATGATAAAAAGGCGTACGCCTGTTGTCGTTGATGATCGATGCGCGGCGTCGCCAAAGTCTGAAACGGTATAGCTCATGCCTTGCATCAGTTTAATCTTGCGGCCATCTTTTAGTTCAGTGCATAGCTCGCCTTCTAACACATACAACACGTGTCCTCGATCACACCAATGGTCTGCGACGTAACCGGGAGAATATTCGACTATACGAACCCGTAGGCCATCCATCGTATCTGTTTTCCATAGTGCTTTGCCTGTTTCGCCAAGATGCTCGGTTGCAGGCAATTTAGACCAGTCTATTACCGTGAATGGGCAGTCGGGTATTTTCATGGCGTTTATTGATTGCACCTGGGGCGATTAGGATGTCTTTGGCAAAAGGTTAGTGCATAATATCATTCAGTACAATATATAAATTACACTCGGTGCAATAATGAAAAGAACTTATCTAATGATTGCTGATACCGTGGCAGCGCGTATTCGCTCAGGCGAATTGAGTACTGGCGAACGGTTGCCATCGCAGCGCATCTTTGCCTATGAGCATGGAATTGCCAACTCAACGGCAGGGCGGGTTTACGCAGAGCTTGTACAGCGTGGGCTGATAGCAGGCGAAGTTGGGCGTGGTAGTTATGTCCGTGTATGGCCGCCGAAGACGGATGAGCAAACGCTGTTAGAAGTGCGTAAAGACGTAACATTCGATCTGGAAATCAGTTTTCCAATATTGCCTGAGCAATCCAAAATGATGGCAAGCGCATTGCAAAGCATTATCCGCCCAGATTCATTGGATAAAGCTATTCGCCCCGTTTCAGTCATGGATGATGACGAGTTAATACCGCAAAAAACAATTGTCAGTGGCTTTTTGGGGTGTACTGATTGGCGACCCAATCCGTCCTGCATTTTGTTTCCCGGCAGTGGGCGGCAAGCCGTTGGTGCTGCTATTGCAGCGTTAGTGCCGGTTGGTGGTCGACTGGGTGTTGAGGAACTAACGTACCCCATTCTCAAAGGTTTCGCACGAAACCTAGGGCGCACATTGGTGCCGATTGTAATTGACCAAGAGGGGATGGTGCCTGACGCATTATTGGCCATCCATAAAGTAAAGGCCTTAGATGCTGTTTACCTGCAACCAACGCTGCACAATCCGACCGGAAACACGATGAGCATTGCACGACGAATAGCCATAGCGCAGCTGACAATCGACCAGAACCTTACAATTATTGAAGATCAAGTATATAGGTTCCTACTAAAAGACGACTTGCCATCAATCGCCAAGTTCGCACCGGACCATGTCACCCTAGTCGACAGCCTTTCCAAACGCGTAGCGCCCGGGTTGTCGCTTGGTTTTATTGCCTCACCCGAACGATATGTGTCGGTAATTTCAACCACGATGAAACAATTCGGTTGGACTTCAGGCGCTTTTGCGATAGAAGCTGCTACTCGGTGGATATCAGATGGTACAGTGGCAAAGATGGATATTCTCAAGCGTGAGGACGTTGCGCGTCGGCACTCTATGGCACGAAACCTATTGCAACAATATCTCGTGAATGACAACAAACATGCCTGCCATCTTTGGTTGCATCTCCCTAATCATTGGCGTTGCGATAGTTTTGTGCGGGCAGCAAAACAGCAGGGAATTGCGGTGGCGCCAGGCTCGGCGTTTGGCGTCGGGCATATCCCTAATGCTGTGCGTATTTCCCTCACATCACCATCTTTCTGTGAGCTTGAATATCCGCTTCGTCAAATAGCTGATCTCTTGAAGTCTAACGATGCTGAGACGAATGTCTGAACTAATCATAATGCACTAATCGCAATGTATTTGAACGTTGAATTTGATATCAATAATGATACCAAAGTATTCAGTCATTTTTGTTATGTGCACGTTTTTTTATTCGAGACAAACCAACAGGCGTAACCCCTAAATAACGCGCCAAATCATTTTGCGTTACTTTGTCCAATAGCCCCGGTGATTTTTGTTCAAGCAGGCAAAACCGCTGCTCCGCACTTAGACATAAAAACTCATACTCGCGCTTTTCTTTTTTCATGGCGAAGTGAAGTAAGAGCTCAATCATGCTGTCGGCAATCTCTCTATCCTTCTTGCTGTATTCGCGAAGTGTTTCAAACGATATCTTAATCAAAATGGTGGGTTCTAAGCAAAGAAGGCTAAACGAACAAGCCTCGCCTCGATAGGATGCCGCCAAGCTCCCAATGATATCGTTGGGCATAATGAATGATTTTACCGATTCTTTTCCATCCTCGGATGTGTAGTAAGCCTTCAGCAAACCAGATTGTATGAAATAGAGCGACGTATCCAACGCCCCTTGCATAAAAATATGCGCGCCTTTTGCCTTTTCTTCGGTTGTTCCTTCAATGTGTAAAAATTCCTGAAAGTTCATCAATTTTAACCTCGGTTAATGATCGGTTTTGTTTATCTATTTAACATGCGGGACGGTCTAAGAAAATAAAGATCGGGAATAAAGATCGGGAATAAAGATCGAGAATAAAGATCGAAAAGAATACGAGACAACTTTCATGAAAATCAACCAAAAACGGATTGTAATTACTGGCGGCACTGCCGGTATTGGCTATGAGATGACGAAGTACCTTCATTCTAATAATGAAGTAATCGTGATCGCTAGAAGCCCCAAAAAACTCGATGAACTATCGCAAGAATTCGATGGCATTACCACCTATCAGGCTGATTTATCAAAACCCGAGGATATAAAAACCGCCGCAGACGATATCGTCAGGCGTTTTAAATCAATTGACATACTGATCAATAATGCCGCCGTTCAATATACGCCGACATTCATCGATGACGCGTTTAAATACGACAATATTGCGCACGAAATAGCTATCAACTTCACCAGTATTTGTAGCTTGATTCACCGGTTGTTACCCGCTCTGTTACATCATGAAAAAGCAGTCATTATGAATGTTAATTCTGGGCTGGCATTAGCACCAAAAACATCATCAGCCATTTATTGCGCCACAAAAGGGGCGCTAAATATTTTCTCTCAATCACTTCGTTTTCAGCTCGAAAAAACAAACATCAGTGTTCAGCAGGCATTTTTAGAATTGGTCGACACAGCAATGACAACAGGCAGAGGAAAAAACAAAATGTCTCCAGAAACAGCCGCTCAACAAATTATTCAGGGTATTGAACAAGGCATCCCAGATCATGATCTGGGCAAGGTGAAGCTGCTGCGGGTGTTGCTTAAATTTGCGCCGTCGATTGCAAAACGAATCATGAAAAAATATTAAGGAGAACGAACCTATGAACAAACTATTGATTACTTTATTGGGAATTTTTATGTTATCGGCGAATAGTGCCTCGGCAACCGAGTTAAAAGTTAATGTGAATAATATCGATGCAAAACGAGGCGGGGATATTATCGTGATGATTTTTGCCGAGAAAGGGTTTCCAAAGAAACATGAGATGGCTCTTTTTAGCCAGAAGAAAGCATCTCTGCATGAAACGCTGGAATTTAGTTTTGATATAGACGTAGAAGAGTTGGCGGTTAAGGTGCTGCATGATGAGAACGGCGATGGAAAAGTCACAAAAAATTGGACGATGGTTTACCCGAAAGAAGGCCTCGGATTTTCTAACGATCAAAAGGTCGGCATGACGGGACCACCTAAATATAAGTATTCAAAGCGTCTTAAAGCACAGTTCAAGGATGGGTTGACTATTTCCATTATTTACCCATGAGGCACCGTCAATCGTGAAACCACTCATAAAAATCATCCTTGTTATGGCGGTGCTATTTGCGTCGACTTTTTTGATCATCAAATTCACTGGCATATTAACCATAGAAATAATTGAAGGTTGGTTAGTGCAAGCGAAAGCGATATCACCGATCTATATTGGGGCGATAGTCGCGTTACTTTTATTTGCAGATCTATTTATCGCCGTACCAACATTAACCGTTGTGATTCTATCGGGTTATTTTCTGGGTCATGCTTACGGCTCCATTGCGTCAATAACAGGGCTAATGTTGGCAGGGGTCAGTGGGTATACGTTAAGTCGATATTATCGCGATAGCATGCTGAATTTTTTGCTGAGAGATCAAGACAAACGAGATGAAGCCGTTGTTACTTTTCAAAAACATGGGTTTGCGATGATACTGTTATCCAGAGCCATGCCCATATTGCCAGAAGTGTCAGCGTGCCTGTCTGGAATAACCCGTATGTCTTTCGATAAGTTTCTGACGGCATGGTCGATTAGCTCAATACCCTATGTGCTCATAGCGTCTTATGCAGGCTCGATCAGTTCTATTGACGATCCAAAACCGGCAATATTCACTGCGATGGGGCTTTCAACATTGCTTTGGGTGTCTTGGTTTTTTTACCATCGGGCACAGGTAAAGCCAGTGCTTTAGGTGAGGTTTCTTAATCTGACAACCATTTTGTTAGCCTATCTGTGTTGGAATACTGGCATGGTAAGGCTGTCGTCGCTTACACTCTATCCATGAATTTCCAAACACTGATGGAATCGAACGAGCATAAATTACATAGGGGGTTGTCGAGTGAGTAAAAATATTGAATTTCCATTATTTCCAATAGGTTGCAAGTCTTTATTGAGTCGGTTTTTAACGCCTGAGGTTTTTAGTAGACTCAAAGATCGACAAACTGACAATGGTTTCACGCTGCAACAAGTTATTAATTCTGGGCTTGAAAATAGGGATAGTGGCGTCGGGGTGTATGCCGGTGACGAGGCTTCGTATAGCACGTTTGCCGAGTTATTCGATCCGGTCATTGCGGATTACCATGGCTTTGCTAAAGACGATATTCATACCAGTGATTTCAATCCAGAGGCGCTTGATGCACCCAACCCCGACCTTGACTGTGAGTATATAGTTTCGACCCGAATTCGGGTTGGACGAAATCTGTCTGGCTTTCCGCTAGGCCCTGCGATCAATACACAACAACGCGAGCAAATAGAAGCGACTGTGTCAGAAGTATTGTCTGGCCTAAAGGGTGAGTTCGCTGGCAACTACTACCCGCTGGCAAGCCTATCTGAGACCGATCGATTGCAGCTCATCGACGATCACTTTCTGTTTAAAGCAGGGGATCGTTTCCTCGCCGCAGCGGGTTTAAACCGTGATTGGCCTAGAGCAAGAGGTATTTTCCATAATCAAGCCAAGACGTTTTTAGTGTGGATCAACGAAGAAGACCAACTTCGTTTGATTTCTATGCAACAAGGCGGCGACATAAAGCAAGCATTCACGCGCTTGGCAAATGCGGTCGCGAAAATTGGTGATCAATTAAGCTTTAGCCATAGCCCGCATTTAGGGTATCTGAGTAGTTGTCCGACCAACCTTGGCACCGCCATGCGTGCTAGTGTGCATATTAAACTGCCGAAGCTTGCCTCTAACATGGCGGCATTCAAATCAATTACCGACCAGCATCATTTGCAAATTCGGGGCATTCATGGCGAGCATTCCGAGAGCGAGAATGCTGTTTTTGATATCAGTAACCGTAAACGTTTAGGCGTCACCGAAGTTCAATGTGTACAGGGTTTGTATGATGGCATCTGTGCATTGATTATCGCCGAAAAGAGTTAAAGTTAATCCTTAGGCATCAAGGGTTCAGATTCGACAGTAACATAGGTTTCTGGGAAGAAACCGTTGAATCGAGTTGCCGCCGAATTGGAATAAGCGCCACATTGGCCGATTTCAATCCAGTCACCTTCTTCCGCATCATCGGGTAGGTAAAAAGGATACGGCAATACGTCAAAGCAATCGCAAGTTGGGCCGAGTACAGTGAAGTTTTGAAAGCTCTCGGAAACCTCACGGAGCGGATTCGTTAGTCTCGCGGGGAACTTTATTTTGCCGACCAAGGTTTCGGACAGGCTTTGGTAGATGCCATCGTTAATGTAAAGTTTATCGTCTTTTCGCAATTGTATTTGTACCAGCAAGCTACCACCGCTGGCGACTAATGCGCGACCTGGTTCACACATGAGGACGCAATCGCGGCGTATTTTGGCTTGATCAAAGGCATCTTCGATGGCTTTGAAGTATTCGTCTAATGCGGGTGGTTTGTCATCTTCATAAATAGCCGGAAAACCGCCACCAACATCAAGGTATTGAATCGGCACGTTGGCTTCTTGGATGACATTTACCGCAGTCTGTACACCGTCGGTAAAGGCTTGCGGGGTACGACATTGCGAGCCAACATGAAAGGCTACACCTACTTGAAACCCGGCTTCGTGTACTTTTCGGAGTAGTTCGGGGGCGCTCTTTGCATCAATGCCGAATTTATCTGACAGCCGATACTGGGCATCGTGTACCGGTGTCACAATTCGCACTAAAATGACTCGACCATCACCACTGCCAGTGACATCGATAATTTTCTCTAATTCTTTTTCATGGTCGATTACATAGTGATCGACGCCATAGACATCTTGTGCCGTTAATATTGCGGCACGGGCTTTAACTGGGTGCATGAAGTAACAATCTGCCTGCGGGAAGTGTTCGCGGACGAGTGCGATTTCGGCCAACGACGCTGTATCAAAGTGGCGTATACCTGCATCAAACAGGGCCTGCATAACCGATAAATTCGGGTTGCATTTTACCGCGTACATCACTCTGCCGGGGAAGGACTCTAGGAAAAAACGCGCCTGACGTTTCAGCTCGGCGGGTCGCAAACAATAAACCGGGTAACTTGGTGTTAGTTCTGTGATGACGTCTTCGATAGTTGCAAAATTGCGGAGCGCATTATGGATGGATTTCTGCACACGGATACCTAATTATTATGAAGTGGGGCTGCGCCGCATTCTCTCATAGCGCGTCTAAAAAGACATCAGCACGTCGAATTTGACATCGTGGAATGGTTAACAGCGTGATTGGCAACCTCCATTGACTTCATCTCATTACCTTGCAAATTTGAACTTGCAGTGCAGGAATGCAAGGATGATTGGAACGTTTTCCTATGCGGGGCGGTATAGAAGCCATGCCACTGCTCGAAGCAATGAATGAAGTGAGTGCGGCGGTTGGGGGATGAGAGTGGATGTAAGCTATATTTCTTTGTCAAAGTGCACAGGGTTCGGAAACTTGTAGGCAAGGCGGTAGGCTAATGGTATTTTGGCGACAATAATGTGCTCTGTGGATTTTCCGACAACGGATAATCGCTGTATGGATATTATTTCAATGTTGTTAATTTAAACCGTAGGTTGGATTAGCGCAGCGTAATCCGACATTTGGGATTGAAAGCAGGAGAGTGTGCGTCGGGTTACGCGGTGAAGCGGCTAACCTAGGGTGCGGATTTGTTAGCTTAACTTAACCGTGTTGAGTTTTATTTTTATTGAGCTTGGACTCAGATCGATGATTTATGAATGATTTTTTGAATAAGGCCGAATTGGTTTTGCAGTCGGAAGCGGAGAAATATTGTCCAGAAGGATCCGAGCCTAGGGCTGTTGTTCATCAATGGCTGAATGCTATTGCTTATGATGAGGGTTTTTTTGGTGGGGATGGGGTGGGTCGAAATCATGTATTAAATTTACTGACGAATGGAGGTTGCTCTCAAAGTAAAAACATATTGAAAAATGAGTTACGATCGATACAGATCTTCCCACCCCCGAAGACACCGAAATTTTCTTTTATCGACCTGTTTGCAGGTATTGGCGGTTTCAGGTTGTCTTTACAAAATGTTGGTGGAGTTTCTGTATTTAGTAGCGAATGGGATAAAGGCGCTCAAAAAACTTACTATCGAAATTATGGGGAAATGCCTTTCGGGGATATTAGATCGTTTACCGGAGAGTGCGTAGCGGAAAGTAAGCTAGATATTATGCTGCCCGACCACGATATTTTAGCCGCAGGTTTTCCTTGCCAACCGTTCAGCCACGCCGGAGTATCTGCTAGGACGTCGGTGGGACAGGAGCACGGTTTTAAGTGTGAAACTCAAGGCACGCTGTTTTTTGATGTTATGAGAGTTGCCGAGGTGAAAATGCCAAAAGTACTCTTCCTTGAAAATGTTAGGAACATTGAGAGGCATGATAAAGGGCATACTTTTAAAGTTATTCGGGAATCGATAGAGGCATTGGGGTACGACTTTAAATACAAAATTATTAATTCATCTTCCCTAGTGCCACAGAGAAGAATAAGGTGCTACATGGTTTGTTTTCGAAAGGATCTAAACGTGGATTTCCAATTCCCCAGTTTCCCCGATAGCCCTTTACCATTAAAAAGTATCCTCGAACCTTCGGTGTCCGAAGAGTTCACGATCTCGACTAGATTGTGGAAGGGGCATATAGCTCGAACTAGTAGAAACTTGAAACGAGGAACTGGTTTTACTGCACACCTAGCGAACGTAGATAAACCATCGAATACGATTGTTGCTAGATATGGTAAAGACGGAAAAGAGTGCTTGATACCACAAGAGGGTCAAAATCCTAGATTATTAACCCCTAGGGAGTGTGCAAGATTGCAGGGGTTCCCCGAAAAGTTTTCTATGCCGACGGCGAGGACACCAGCCTATAAACAATTTGGTAATTCTGTCGCCGTTCCAATTGTCAATGGGATTGCAGAGAAAATCATTAAGGATATGTTATGAGTTTTCAAATATTTTGTGACAGGGCGAAGGAAATAGATCAGCAGGAGGTGTCTACAAACAATTCTTTTGTGATAAATTTTAGCAAACAAGGCGGTAGTTCTTTTAGTATTGACCCAGAGGACATTGTTCAGTTTCTGAACTTTCTTAGCGATAATCATCAGGAATGTAAACGAACAATTGAAGAAGAACCGCGATTCTCTTTAGATAAAACTTATCTCAACTACCAGGAAAAACCATATCGTGCACTTTACAAATTCGCAGGTAAGAATGGACTTAAAACGATTAGTTCGTTAGGCGGGAGTCAGACAAGAGGACTGACAACAATAATAGCGAAGTTATTAACCTATGTGGCGGAGGTCGAGTATAAACATATTGATGCTGACTCTCGTTTTGACAAAGAAAGTGTTGATGCTGCACTTGCCAATATGCCGAAAAAAATAAGCGAACTGGGTGAAAAAGTGATTGCCTCAAAACAGCATAATAAAGCCTTATTCCGACGTTGGATGAAGCGAAATAATTTGTCTGGAAAAACAATTAACAGCTATTCTGAAACGAGCATTTCTACAGCAGATAAATTATTAAATTACGCCAAGAATAATGGTGGTGGTCTTTACAACACCTCTTCTCCTGTTGAAGTGTCTGCAGCCCGAGACCTTCTCAATCAAAACCAAGTCTGGAATGATAAAAACAATGCTGGCAACGGTATGTACTCTGCTGGTCTTAATAAATATCTAGAATTTCTTGAAGGAACGCCAGTGCTTACCCCCCTACCAAAACCCTTCCTACTACTAGCCGGAATATCCGGCACTGGGAAAACCCGTTTTGTTAGAAAGCAGGCAGAAGCTCACGACGTCGGCAAGAAGAACTATTGCCTAGTCCCTGTTAGGCCGGATTGGCACGAACCATCTGACTTGCTTGGCTATGTGTCTAGAATGGAAGGAAAGCCAAAATACGTTTCGACCAAAGTCCTTCAGTTTATTGTTGAAGCTTGGAAGGCCATTGCTCCGAATGCGAGTAGCGATGGTATCGGTGCCCTAGATTTATCTTCTCCGCCTTATTGGTTGTGTTTGGATGAGATGAATTTGGCGCCCGTTGAGCAGTACTTCGCAGACTATTTGTCGGTGTTAGAAAGTAGGCAGTTTATTGATGATGAATACTATTGTGAAGCGTTGTTGGATGCGTCGATTTTAAATACTAAAGATGCCGACGTGCAGGCTGATTTGGAGTTACAAGGCGACGAAGACTTATGGGGTTTCTTCCTTAAAAACGGTATTCCTTTGCCACCGAATCTTATCGTTGCTGGTACGGTGAACATGGACGAAACAACTCACGGGTTTTCTCGCAAGGTGATTGATAGAGCGTTGACCATCGACTTTGGTGAACTCTTTCCTAATGATTACAGCAAATTCTTCAGCGGACAGAATCGGCCGAAAATACTAACTTACGGAATGAAGACACAAATCACGTTGGACACTATTGATTGTCCCGTTGATGTCGATGGGAAAAAGTCCATAGCCTTTTTGGAGGCTGTCAATACTGCTTTACGCGGTACTCCGTTTGAATTGGCGTATAGGGCTCTGAACGAGCTTTTGCTACATGTCAGCTGTTTTGCACCTCAAAGTGATGCTGACTTACAAGCTGTTTGGGATGATTTTCTGATGACGAAAGTGTTACCAAGAATCGATGGTGACGAAGACAAACTAAGAACCATCCATGACGAAGGCTCGAGTAATCTGCTTGACGAACTTCAGAATGTTGTGGCGAAGCTTTTATCTGAAATTTGGGATGACGATAAGGTTAGAGTCGATTTCTTCAGGGAGACGGATGATCAAACAAAGATTAGCGATGTTGTTTGTCGTTCGAAAAAGAAAATCAAGTGGATGAAAGATCGGCTTGATGCCAATACTTTTACCAGTTATTGGCCTTGATCGCGAGAAATAACCGTGCCCGACTTGGTCTCTATTCAGACAGAGCACTACGATTTTGTCATCTGGTCGAAAGATGTTAGCGACAGCCAAAATAGGCTAGAGAAAACACTTAAGACCAGAGGTAAAGAGGTATCGCCTGCTCGTATTTTGTTTGCCCCAGCTATTCGCATAGAGGGCGAGAGCAAAGATAGGTGCTACGTCGATGTTGACTCGCCTGTATTTTTTGAAAACAAGCAATACGATATAGAATTTGTTTTTGAGCATGCGTTAAAGGATGTTTTCGCTCAGCAAGAACCGGTAATAGAACATCGACTAAGATATGTTGAGGAAGCTTTTCACTATAGTAAAAGAAGCAATTCATTAAGAGCGACCCTCAACACTGGGAATGATATCGGTTGGTTCAGGTTTGAACTTGTCTATCAAATTGATAGCAAAGAATTTAGGCAGGCTTTCGCGTTTGAGATTTTGCCTACCAAGATTGATATGGCGTCGGATCTTCAAGCAATGAATGCCGCTATTGATGAGCAGTTTCCACTCTGGCGATTTTCTTTGGCAGAGAAAACGCAGCAGCAAATGAGAAGGGTCAAGAGGCCGCATCCACAGTTTTTGTTACTATGGCTAGCCCAGTTTGAATCACTTCTTGACGATTTACGCAGTGGGTTGAAGCATGTTATTAATGCGCCGCATAGTCGACTTGTGTCCACGGAACGATTCGTCAGAATTGATAGGCTGAAAGGAAAGTTATCTAGGAGGGTAGAGCAAGGCGTAAATTGCGCCAAAGTTGATGGCGATACGACTAAACGATTTAAGCTGAATAATAAAGTTCTTAGTGTGGACACGCTTGAAAACAGGTTTATTAAATCGGTTATTTTAGTGTCTACCGCTAAGCTAGCGAAAATCATCGCAGCCTCTAGAAAAAGTCAAGCTGATCCTGATAAGCAACGATTATCCGACAGTTTTACTAAAAAATTATCGCAGTGGCAATCGGGTATGCATTTTTTCCAAAGGCAGGCTTTGTTTCGTGAAGTTGGATCGTTCACGGGTTTTAGCAAAGAATCTTTGGTTCTTCAGCAAAAAACAGGTTATGCGAAAGTTTATAAGGTTTGGCAGCAATTTAAGTGGTATTTAGATTTTCTCGACGGTGGCGTTAATCTCTCTTTGAGGAAAGTGTCGGAACTTTATGAAATCTGGTGTTTTTTGGAGGTGAGGAACATTTTGCTCACGCTGGGTTTTAAAGAGACTGTGAGGCGGCGTGCACCGATGCACTCAACTGCCGTAGATGTATCTTTTAAGGACGGCATGAAGGGGGCGTTTCGTTTCGAGCGAAGAGATGGTATCCAACTGTGCCTGTCCCATGAACCTAGATTTAGGACCAACGGTGATCCCATTAAGTCGTGGGTGATAGATCAAAGGCCTGACATTTGTCTCGAAGCAACGTTCTCGGATGGCCAAAAAATTATCTGGATATTTGATGCCAAGTATAGAATCAAGGATTCGAGCAAGTCTGGGGAGAAGGATATAAATACTTCTGATCATGTGCCCAACGATGCGATCAATCAGTTACACCGGTATCGTGACGCACTGATTCACCACGAAAAGAGCGAATTGGGTCAACCGGTTAAAACACGGCCAGTATTTGGTGCCTTTGCCTTGTATCCTGGATTCTATGATCAAGCCCGCGACGAAAACCCGTATTCAGATGCTATTCATGAGGTAGGCATTGGTGCTTTTAGCTTGTTACCTAGTACGGATCAAACAGGCAATATTTGGTTAAAGAAATTTCTGGAGGATAAATTCCCTATTAAGTCTGTTGCCTACTCTAAAGCATCGACTGACAGATACTTTGTAGAAGAAGCACCAAGAATTTCGTCAATAGGTACTAAAGTGACGAGATATGAAGACCTTGTTATTACCGCAAATGGGTTAGGTGCATCGCGAGATAAGGCATATATCGATAACTTCAAGTCTGGCGAGGCCACTTTCTACCATACGAAGCAGGTTGCATTCAAGCGACAGCAGATAGAGCAGCACGTCGTTATGGAGGCACGATATCTTGCGGTTGCCGTCGATACTGCTGAAAAGCGAACGAGAGAGATCGATTTTATCTACCCAATCCTATCGGTTAGAAAAATCCCCCGGTATCAAATCGAAGCATGGCAATCTGGCACGACAAAAATACGTAATCCAAATGAGGTGTATTGGCTTTTTGAATTAGGGAAATCGCTGAAATTATACCAAAGCGTTTCTGTCCCAAATGAACGTAAGTTTCGTGTGAAACTTATCAGTAGGGAAGCACTTTCGTCTAATCCCGAGTGGGATAAATTATCCGAAAGATATGCTTCTATCTAACAACCCCTCAAACAATATCCCGAATCAACAACTGCACAGAATCAGAACCCCGAAAGCGATTAACACTCAATTCATAATGAATCTTGATACGCCGCCAACCCTGTTCTAATTTTTCCCTAGGCTGAAAAAAAGCAATCGCGTCGATAGAGCGATGATGCGAGCCATCCACCGCGTTTAATACTAATTTTAAATGTTTCTCACCCAGTACCCTCTGGCTTAAAACATCGAATTCACCGACAAAGCTCGGAGCGGGGAAACGCTGTCCCCAAGGGCTTAGGTTCTGTAATGCTTGGGCGAACTTTAAGTCAAGGTGTGCTGCCTCTAACTGGCCATCGTGCTCGATATCAACTGAAAAGCAGGCTGCGTCGACAGTCTCGGCGATTACGCTGCGCAAGCAGTCTGTAAAGTTATCGAGACCGTCTTCTCTCAGCGTTAATCCAGCGGCCATGGCATGACCGCCAAATTTCAATATGGTATTGGGCAGGCGTTTGTCGACTAGGTCGAGTATGTCGCGCAAATGCACGCCTGCAATTGATCGACCTGAACCTTTCAAATCACCTGTCTCGGCGCGAGTGAAAACGATGCTCGGGCGATGATGCTTTTCTTTTAATTTAGAGGCGACGATACCAACAATACCCTCGTGCCAATCGGGCTGGTAGAGCACGATAGCTTGTAATTGCGATAATTCCGCTTGATCGATTAGTGCCATTTTCTGCGTGGCTTCTGTCGCCATTTGTTGTTGTATGTCTTTGCGCACTTGATTGATGTTATTTAATTCATTCGCCAATGCTGTAGCACTCGCGCTGTCTTCTGACAGTAAGCATTGAACACCAATGGTCATATCATCTAACCGACCGGCGGCGTTGATCCTCGGTGCTAAGGCAAATGAAATATCGGTGCTGCTGAAATTATCGAGATGTTTGCCAGCAATGTCGATCAATGCGCGAACACCTGCCGAGCAAGCGCCAGCTTGGATACGCTGTAAACCTTGTTGTACCAAGATTCGGTTGAGGTGATCTAGCGGTACTAGGTCGGCAACTGTACCGATTGCGACGAGGTCGAGGCAATCACCCAGATTAGGTTCCTGACGATGCGGACCAAACCAATGACTGTTGCGAAGGGCGCCGCGCAATGCCAACATTAAATAAAAGGCGATACCAACACCCGCTAGATTTTTGCCCTCGGTTATATCGGGCCATGCATTTTGATTAACAATAACCGATGCCTCGGGGAGTTGATCGGCGGGTAAATGATGATCGGTTACGACAACGTCGATATCTTGCGCCCTTAGTAATGCAACACCATCGTGACTCGCGATACCATTATCGACGGTAATCACACAATCGGGTTTGAGCAATACGATTCGCTCAGCCGCTGAGAGCGACAGGCCATAGCCATCGACGAATCGGTCGGGCATTAGGTAGTCGACATGGCGATGCCCCATCATGCCCAGAGCCTTAACGCAGACGGCGGTACTGGTTGCACCATCGGCATCATAATCGCCAAATATTAAAATCTGTTTATTATCGTGAACGAAGCGCGATAGTAGCTCTGCTGCCGTGTCGAGATGACGAATGCTGCTCGGCGGCATTAGCCGCGATAGCTGATAGTCGGTATCGGCGGGTGACTTAACCCCGCGAGCGGCTAAAACACGTTGAAAAATGGGGTCTAAACCTTTTAACGTTGTCAGCGATGCATCGCCGATGCGACGTGCGGTAAATCGAGCCATATCAGTTTAACCAGTCGGTTAGGTTGCTAGCCTGACGCCAGAATTTAAATAGTGACAACCGACTGATGATTAAATCATGCTCGTGACCTGCCCGAAGTCTTAATTCTATTTTAGATTGCTTAACGGCTGTCAGTAGTGGTGCGAATAGAGTCTCTTCAAGCCGAATAAGTAGCTCGGGTAAGTCTTCGTTATTAGATGACTTTAATGCCTTAAGCAGCGATAAATCGACGATCAGTGCGTCTACTCCATTTGATTCAAATTGCGCGACATCGGCCACGGCTCGTTGTGTAATGTCAGCGCGGTTTGCATACGCTTTCAGCTCAGGTTCATCGCAATACCAAATATTTGTTTGGCGTTGCGGCGGCAAAAATTCACCCGCCCCCCAACACCAAAAGCTATTGATGGATAAGTGCCCGTCGAGGAGCCTTTGTTGATTAATGTCATGCGAATGTAAAAACATTTGCATTTCATTCATCAGTTGATACCACGGTAAAGCGCTGCGTGACTGCTCGATATATTGATCCACCTTGCGACCGACAACCGAGAGATAATGTGGGTAATGCGTGGGTGGTTTGCATTGCTTTAAGTCCATTAGCCATAACCCAGTATCTAGCTCGCTGATATCGCAATCTTCTTTAAAAAAGGACAATAGGTCATTGATTAAAATAGAACTATCATTGAAAGTTCTTTCGTTTTCATCCAGCGGTAATAAGAAAGCATTGCGAATGTCGGGCTTAAGATGAACGGGTCTAAATATCATTTTACGGCCACCATCTGTTGTCAATCCGCTTGCAAATGGCAAACATTCGGGCAAAACAAAACCTAGGCTTTCGCCTATGATGGCATCAAGTTCTAGAGACGCGTTCTCGATCTGGCGGCCAAACCGTAGGCAAGTGTTGAGCGCCGGTAAGCGCGTTACCGTATCGCCCAGCTCGTGGAGGGGCAGATTGAACAAACCGGGTAATACTAGGTCGATCTGGTGTCTCATCAATCGTCTAAACTGGTGGTCAGTAATTCGGTTAAGTCATTTGATAATTGATCGGTTTTAAGCATTCGCTCGATCTGTTGTTTCATTAAGCTAGCTTGCGCCGGAATTAATCGCTTCCAATGGACAAAGGCATTGCCCATTCGCGCCGCGACTTGTTGATTGATGCGGTCGAGTTCGATAATTTTGTCGGCGACAAATTGATAACCGGCGCCATCGGCTTGGTGAAACGCGCTCGAATTACCGATCAAAGCGCCGAGTAACGAGCGTGCCCGATTGGGGTTTTTCAAACTATACGCCTCGTGTTCAAATAGGGGTATTATCGAAGCAAGCGAATTGTCTGACGATGCCGAACCCAATGCACTGAACCATTTGTCGATGACCAAGGCGGTATCCTGCCATTGCGTGTAGAAATCAGCCACGATTTGATCACGTGTCGGGTTGTCGTGATGAACAATCGCTAACAGGCAGCCCATTCGATCGGTCATGTTGTTTGCCGCTTGGTATTGTTGCAAACACAAATCGAAATATTGCGGTTTTTGCAGCATTAGCAAGTACGAGAGACAGGTGTTTTTATAGCGACGTTGCGCGACTTCTGTTGGCGTGATGTTGTATTCAACGGCGTCGCCAAGCACTCGATAAGGCTCAAACAGACTTTTTTCATGGGCTTCTGCTAGGGCTAATTTGGCGGACTCGCGTACTAGTCGAACTTCGTGGATATCAACCAATTCGAGCATTTCGGCCAAATACTTTTCGCCAGGCAGTATTAGCATTTCTGCTTTTAATGCGAGGTCGATATCAGGGTTATCTAATACTTTGCCGAAGGCGCTGACTAGCCCCGACAATAACGCTGGCCAAGCGGCTTCATTGGCGTCGAGCATACTGAGCATCACCCGGCTGGCGTATTGCTGGCTGGCCTCCCATTGGTTGAACGGGTCGGTATCGCAAGTCATCAATAACGCGCAATCGTCGTCATTCATATCGGTGGTTAGTTTCACGGGGGCAGAAAACCCTCGGAAGGCAGAAACCATTGGCATTGATTCGATATTTTGAAAGACCAAGGTTTCTGTGGCTTGTTTAATATCAACAATTTGCTCGGTAGTCGCGTTTTCATCGAGCGCCACCGTATTGCCTTGCGAGTCAAATAGCGACAGTCGCATGGGTAAATGAAAGGGTAGATTCTGACTATCTTGGGTGTGGCCAGCATCTTGCTGGATGGTCAATGTCAGCGTTTTCGAAGCGGCATCGAACGCTCGCTTGATATCGACTTTGGGGGTGCCCGATTGCTCGTACCAGCGCTGAAATTGCGTTAAATCAACGGCGGTTGCATCTTGCATGGCGGATCGGAAATCGTCCGTGGTAACGGCTTGTCCATCGTGACGCTGAAAATAAAGATCCATGCCTTGGCGAAAGCCGCCTTTACCGAGTAGCGTGTGTATCATCCTAACCACTTCGGCACCTTTGTTATAAACCGTCGCCGTGTAGAAATT
>JAJNBS010022062.1:0-11319 GCA_028455975.1 Notopais sp. c TS-2021
AAATATTTATTAAAAGTAATCTACATATTGTTAAAGAAATAAATTCTGCAAACAAACATTAAAGAAGGAGAAGTGTGACATACTTTATCCAGTTGTGTATTTTTGTATCTTGTTATATGCTTATATCTTAATGCAATTTTTGTAGATCAAATGGAATAGAGTTAAAATTCTCCCTTCAACCGCTTCTTTTGGAAACCAATCAGCGGTCTCGTTTAACTATGAAGAACCAATCAGCCACAAATGTGCCAGAAATGAATCTTTCTATTTTATTCCTCGAAGATATTTTTTTGTATCTATTATCTTTATCATTATGAGTTTAATTTCGATGTTATCAGAAACAGAAATAAAAGCTAAACACGATATGATAAAAGATAAATAAAATTTGAGACAATGTAAGATAAGCTTAGAGAAGAAAACTGCATGATTAATATTTATCGACATAGATACGGAGAAGAAATAGTTGCATTGAGGGATGACATACCAAATTATAAATCGCGTACCATTACGAGTAACTTGTAACCGAAACAGATTTACAATTTTATGACGTAAAATTAATTCGCGCATGATGTAGTTTTGTATTATTGTATCAAACTCTTTGATGTCGGCAAATTTTTCATCGGCATCAAAGGAACTACTTAATCTTCTTGCACGTGACGATGTCAATAGAACTAGAGACCTGTGAAACGACGTTCAGAATAGTCGCATATATGGATAGGAGAATGCATGATATGTATTTATTATGAGATGCAAATGAACCAAACAGTTACAATTTCTTTTTAAATAGGATGAAGACACAAGTTGAATTGACTGTACAATATACGAAAATAATTAAGGTCCCCAACAGATTATCTACAATAATAATAAATTCAATTATACATCAATAGGATTTTCTACAAAACGGCATCATTTTATTACTCGGATACATGTATCAGTGATCACTGGATACAAAAGTTTAACAAAGTAAACTGACAATACTTATAAATGTATGTTTTAAAAGTTCATTGATAAGCTTGTGTAGTGATAGATGACTGTATTAGAAAAAAAGTATTCACATCTCTGTTACAAGATTCTATGAAGCAATTCGTTTTAAATAGCTTTTTTAACTCTTAGACCGTTTTTATGGACTTCTGCCCAAAAGGGGTCGGAAGCGAAATGTATACATGTATACAAGACACTTTTTTCATAAAATAAAAAGTATTTTATTTGGCCCATGTCCGAAAATACATGTTTTTTACAAACATTTTTTTCTCCAAAGTCTGTCACTAAGGCTTTTAAGATGCAAGTTCCAATTCTTGTATATTCGAATTATATTTTTAAGATCCTAATTGCAATTGATCTATCGGAATAACTTAGTCAAAAATAGAATGCCTTTAATTTGTAACGAATACCTAGAAGAATCAATTACCCGTGAATAAAGCTATTTTTATTCACATACAGACAGGTTAAATAATGGATACAAAAATAATCCTACTAACTCAACGAACTCTGATCCAAAATAACAGTTAATAGATCACTTTAATTCTAAACACATAGAATATTGAAAGTCAATCCAGTAGTTTGTTCCTTTCAAATAAAATAGCTCAGTCAACTTAAGCTTTTCTTAATAAAGAGAGGAATCAATATCAGCTGATATGTCTTAATCGTTCGTTCTCCTTATATCGTAATTTATCGAACGATCTCAATATATTCAGTTACTCAAATATAGAACATATATTTCATTGACATCTGAATTATTAATTTAAATTTTTCACAACATATTTCTTTATATTATTAAATCAAAACTCAATCGGTTCCATAATTTTACTTCCAATCAATTAAACTTTCAACGATTATAGATTTATAAGCAACGGAGAAAATGGAATGGAATACCTAGATATGGGACCCGACGAAACATAAATAGCATGTCAAGTTGTAATCCTATATAAAACAATACATATAACATTAGAAAGTGGACAATTTTAGTTTTAATGTGATTCCTTTTATTGGAAGACAATACTAAAAAAATAAATAAATGTTTAAGCATCAAAAGGAAAAATAACAGAAAATGTTACTCTTCTGTTTATAAAATTCTAATACATCCATTAGTCGTACTAAATCTTTTAATTGCACTATTACGAATTACAAGTGTTTTTTATGATACTGAGTTTGTATAATTTCGTTATATTACAACCTAGTTATAAGAAGTTGTTATTACGGTTCTAAGATCAATAATTATAATGAAATTCTACAAAAATCGTCAATTCTATATAGAAATTATGTAGCAGAGGTGATTTTACAATAATTGAGCGAATATATTGATCAAACAGAAGATACATCGTTAATTTTAAAGATAAGGGTATAAAGTTTGAAAAATATTTTGAGACTTCGTTATTTATTACATTTATTTATGGACGGCGGCGAATAGAACCCGACCCATAATAGGGATTATAATATGGCCTATATGATTTTCATTCATTCAAAATGTAAATAAATACCATACATCCAATACTGTAATTAACTTCTGTAAATTAAGGCGTTATATTACCTTATATGTTTTTGTTCAATGTATAAATGGAACTTTCAACTATTTTTATATTTTAATCATATTTAAAATGTATTGAATTCCGGGTTTGCATGTTCTTGAATCCAGGTTTCCCAACCTTGAAAAATAGCGGAAAATACGCAGTCATATTCCCGATTTATTCGATTTCTTGGACTTTAGAACTTGGATTAGTTTGGAATGTTTTTAAACAAATTTTTATTCACATATCCCCTCAGAAACATAGTCTAGGGGAAAAGATCGAGCGATCAGGCAGACCCCTCAATATATCCATTTCTTGAAATTACTCTTTATGGTTTTAAGATTTTCATGCAAGTTCCTGTTGTATGTTCTAGGCGTAATGGTGGTCATTAAAAAATGCTATCTTTAAAAAATAAAGTCCAATTGAACCTAAATTTGTAATTGTTCTTTCTATTAATGATTTATGTATTTTGTCTTTAAGATTAAAACTTTGTAATTTAATGAATTCGTACAATCATCAGTTACATATTAACGGGAATTACTAAGGAATACTATTTTCCTAAATTTATTTAAATCAATTTATAATTGTTATTATTTATTCAGGGGTATATATTATACGAAAATGTGAGAAAATGTCTTGAAAATCAATTACTTCTTTATGTAATAACATCTACAAGTTTTGTTAAACACGATATCCTCCTATTTTTTAGTTATATATTCTTTCGAATAATATTTCTATTATTCGAAAGAATGACTAAACTTGATGCTTGCAGAATGATTTGCTTCCAATCTTTACAGACATCTACACTTTGATAATATAATTGATAATATGAAATTTGAACTAGGCCTAAATATTGCAATTATTCAAACTCTTTTCTTTTCATTTACCAAGCACTTTGGCCTTGTATTAAATTTTTTAATTCTGAGATCAGCTAAAATTAGAGTTTAAAAACTAGGGTTTCGTATTGTATTTATAAGAAAGTATCATAGGAGCAACTGCCCATAAGGAGATGCGATGTATTCTGCAGACAAAGAGTGCTCTGATGCGTTTTCTTGACCGACCGACCGACCGTAGGATATTCCGTAAGTACCCAACAGCGTACTTAGTGTTTCGTAGACGGTCGGTGTCTCTGGACTTTCTAAATCCAAACTGGTTTGCACACAATAATAAATAACCTCACGATCCGTAAGAAATATGTATCAATCTTAAATATATAATTTATTTCAATCATTTTATTTCATGATGTCTACATCACGAACCTTTCCCAATTAAATCTAAAACACTATCAGATAAAATATTGCAAATGCTTTGGATAGATGATGACACCATCAACTATATTTTCAAAAACATAAATCATTCATTGCACTTATTCTATTCGACAAAAGAAGGTGGCGACCTTCGTTGCTGATTATATCAGAGAGACGAATCCTACACGTATCTGTTGATGGTAGTAAAATCCATGAAGTAAATTTGATATAATGCAATTAGACTCTGAAATAAATCCCGGTTATGATGTAAGTCAAAATGAATTTAAAGAATACCGCAAACATGTTCTGGAAAATCCACTAAAAAAATCCAATACAGTACTTTGTGTTGCTAAATTGGATGACAAATATAGATAGAACATTTAAGGTATTTTAAATAAAATAATAAAAAGAAATAGAATTATTGTCAATTATGATAATTATATTAATATGAAAGAATAAAATCCCATATTTATCTTCAATAAAGAAACAATTAAATAGAGTTACTATAAGTGGTGGTAATTATATATGTGATAATGCCGTTCAAATATACAAAATACTTTTACTGTGGTATAGAAAATGTCTTCATCAGTAACTGGTCCTTATAATTTAGGTAAATTTTCGACTATTGAACAATTAAAAGCTCGGTTAACAATGGAACTATTTATAAATGGACACTTATAAATGGCTGCACTCAAATTACATATAAATAATCACTTTTTATAATAATGAAGCAATTATTAATATCGATCAGGTATATATATATATAAGCGCAAGGAAGCGTGACAACTTGGGACACAGAGGTGATAATAATAATTTAAGTAATCATTTAATATCCATAATATTATAGTGTCATGTAATTTAGAAACTCGTAAACGGAATTGCATATTTACAATGAAATAAACTGCATTCTATATGAACTATTCGTGCAATTAAATAATCCGCGAGCATGATGTAATCCGTTATCTGGTTTGATAGTCACGACGGATACTTTTAGTGGGATTAGACAATCATAGTCTCATATAGTCGTAATGAAATAAACAAATCAGCTGATCATTGAATAATGTTTCTTATATAAAGTTGGAGTAAATTTTTTATAATTTAACCAACGCACAAAGTTGAGCTAACTTAACGAGTGTATTGCGACATTGGGCAACTTTTACGGCAGATATAATAGCAGTTAAATGTTACCTCTCTGTCGTAATTTGTCCTACTATCAAACTACATTTTGATAACTTGGGTGCCGTCTTCTTTTTATTACTTTTATATTATTTACTATGATGTCTTTATATCTAGATACATTCTAGCGGATGAGTATAAATGTTTCTTTGTATACCGACCGAGTAATCGGCCCATTAAATATTACTTGCTTGCATATAAACCAAACTTCCATCCCTCGAGCGTAAGGTCGCCTCTGCGTTCAACTCTAGCTCTTTCTTTGTCACAAACACAAACTTCTCATTTGATAAATTAAATTCCATAGAAGAAATTATATTTGCAAAATATAGTCTCATTTTTAGTCTTACTTACTAAAATAGCGTCAAATATGTTAATTAATATTGTAACATATATAGTGAATCGTATAAAATTGTTCTTTTAAATATAATGCTAAACTATCAAATTTTCAATGTATTGTATGAGAAATACATTTAAATTTTGTATCGAAATTGAATAATTGTTTCTAATTGAACTGACGAATGGTACATAATTATTAAAATTCACAACCTGTCGCTATCATTAAAGATTGATTGGACATATTAGTACTAGTAATGAGCCCGCATATTCTCCATTTATAGTTGCAAATGGAAATGAGTACAGGAAATGTATTTTCATCATTTTATTTATTTTGGTAAATGAAATTATTAAATTTATCGACAATATTATTACCTAAATAAATATTAGTTGGCATATTTGTTAGCTTTTATAGGGAGAAAATTTAATATATATACATGTAAATTATCTCACAAAGGCCTCAAAAGTAAGTTAAATACGGGTTGTCTTCTCCGTAGAATTAATCTAATTTAATTCTGATCTCCCATCTTATTGGTATAGGACTATAGGTTAACGCAGGGTGGCAAACGCAGACCCGCGGGCGCCCGAAGGGTTTTCTTCCGACCTGCGAGACAAACTTCAAAATATATAAAATATATTTGAATAAATATTAAAATTTAGATACATATACAACAAGGAAAAACAAGAAACATTCAATTCCATTTTAATCTAAAACATTTTTATTACTAATTACTAAAAAAAATTCCTATATATACACACTCCTATAAATTAATTATTTATTCCTCTTCAATGCACCATTTATGAACGTCTAAAATCTTTTATCTTGACGTACATTTATTGATGTGTCTATTTCTCTAATGTAATATGGCTACTTAAGTTTTTTTGAATGTTTTCCAACGTCGCATATTTGAAGACGATACTGTAGAGATGTATAGAATAATTATTTATAAATCAGAAGGGAAAGGAAAAGTAAGTGTATTTAAAAGGACTTTTTATGCAAATTTTGAACATGAATGTAAAAGAACGAGGGACATCATGTGATTGTTTCAGTCACTCATACAGAGTTGCAAACTCAACTGAAATTTTATCTTGGATGGGCAGTGTCGGAATGATCATCTGAATTAGTTTATTCACCGTAAAAGACTACGGTACATATTAAAATTATTCGTCCTAAAAATATGTATCCGGCCCTCAAGATTTTCAATAATCTAAAATGTGTCCCGCCAACTGAAAACCTGGGTTAACGGATTGCCACCTTCATTACGCTATTTTACTATCTCCTACGGAGGGCTGTGAGAATATTTTTCCAAACGGTTAGGTTCGTAACTATTTCAAGTTTATGCCCCTCTTGTTGTGGCTTACGTTTTTCTTGCTTTCTAGTCTGTCTTCTTAGTTGTAAACAATCACAGTTCTCTGATTGATTAAAATTGATCAAAGACAAACACAAGCGTATCATTTTAATCACAAATTATCTAGTTGAAGAAGATGTCTAGATTATTTTTACGCAAATTTAATAATTATTGCAGATTGGTATGGAATATACTAATTATTTGTATAAAAATGAAAGTTTAATTAAATGATAAAGAGTAGTCAATTGAAATCTACACAATGTTTCATTTATAATAGAAGAGACTGGATTTGAAATGTGTCCCGTCATAATTCAGAAATCCAAAATCCCCAAACTTATTATTATTTTTTTGTTCGGTTTGGTTTGTCTGATAATCGAGTAAGTCTTTAGATTTCGAGAATTTTGCTATTTGGGATTTATTTTGGTTTTCGGTATTATAATCTTTATTCTGTCATCTCCTATTGTATAATTTCACAGTAGTTTTATGCAAGATCAGCATCTGGCAAGTGGCATCAGAACATTTATGGTATTTTTCATAACTATAAATACAATGGAAGTTTTTTGTTATTTTAGTCATTTTCCTTTTTAATTTCTTAAAAACAAATACTAATTTCCAAAAATTGTGATTATAAACTATCGAAATACATAAGAATCGATATTTAAATGTTCACCGATTTTAGACAATTTTAGAATTACTTTGAGATATTGTGTAATTGAACGAGATCCTTTAAAAATTAATTTAGCAAATTATTGTGCAGAAACAAACAAATTAGGAAATATGAAAAATGTCTTTCAGAATGAAAAATTAACCTTGCTCAAAGGAAAAGATTGCCATCTATTCGAAGGTAGTTTCAAACATATAATAAGAATAATTATACTTAAATGAAACAATTAAAACTGTAGTTTGAAAACACAATTTATCAAAACTCATGAAATAAATATAACTTCTATTTTGCTGAACACATTACAAAAAACGGAAAGCCTAATGCCAATATGGTCATACGCTCTTCGAAATTAATGAATATGTTAGGAACCTTACTTGAAATGTAACAATTTTTACTAATAAAATTTGCACCATTTGTATTATTATTTCTAGAGCACTGATATAATATTCTCAAATTTGCATTTGGAGAAATCATCACGAGTCAAATCAATTAAGTTCTCAAATCTAGTTTTAAAAAATTGAGAAGAAATCATATATATATAGTAAAAAAAAAAAAATATATTTTTTATTGAAATCTTTGTCCAATTTGTTTAATTTATTTTTTGTACGTAGTTAATCTCGCGATGTCGATGACTATCGAAGTCAAATATGGACCCAAGTACGTTCTTCGACGAGAGACCCAATATCATTCGCACTATAAATCCGTTCTATAATCTAATAGCGTAGTAAATATTGTTGTCGACCAATAGAATGCCTTTAATGTTTGGCGAGCACCAATGATATTGAGTATAAGAAAATACGCTAATTGTTACGTTTGTTAACTTGAAAACAAAAGTTTTTGCATTATTTCATCCTCGACTGTTTGTATTTAATTTAACAATATGACAGAAATGTAAATATTTTTAAACCATTAGTTATGACTGTAGGTTTTAAATAGATTAGAAACCTGCTTCATTTGATCATTAATGATAAATACAAATGATTCGATAAAATATCTACCCTCGAATTAAACTACAAAGTGAGATGTGTAGATTTCATCTCGAGATTATTCTGTATCAGTCTCCGTGGAGTAATCAACAGCTCAGATTTACATTTTGTGTGTGGAATTCTGAACCAATTTTGGAAGTGAAGTATACTCGTTTTTATAGGATACTTTACCGAGCCTTTAGAATCTCGGATGATGGTGATACATGAAGCACCTGTTAACGAATTGTCTTCTTCAATAAACCGCTGCCGGCTTCCCAGTTGTCTAAATATCTCCATTTTTATCCAATTTACGGCTCAAAAAGTCACTAAATTTAAAGGATTTTCATCGTCCGAGACAATTGCTGTGATGTTTAGGAGCTCAAAATGGAAATTTAACTTCTTACCAAAGCTAAAATTTTCGAATTAAAACGAAAATAAATTCCTATTTTTGGCCATTACGAATTTTCGATAGAATTTGCTCTGGACTTTTTATGGCTTTTACTTTCTGTCCAAAATTTATGTGGTCCAGGCCTTTAGGACTATTTTGGAATTTGAAAAGGCTGCTTCCTATCTCGACTTGTCTTATAGAGACGGTCGCCTCTTTAAGATCAGTCTCATTGAAAAAGCTTTTTTAACACAGGATTTACAAAAAGAATTGTGACAATTTCTTCTAATTTAAATTGCCAATACGATATTTATTGTCAAGTCTTTACAAAAGTAGAATCATTAAAATAAATATTTTAAAAAAATGTTCAAATTTACAGCAAATGTTTAAAATAATTAAAATTGTATTTATAAATTTATTTAAAATTCCATCTATCATTCTTATATGGAATCTATAGCAAGGTATTTAAAATCATAGAACTTATACTTAATTAATTAGGAGTTATAGTTAGCTTGAGTCAGTATATTATAAATTAACCAGTATACACTATAGCTTAAACAAGAATTATACATTTTATAAAAGGCCATAATTATTACAGAATCACTGCAAGTATTTTCATACGTATTTATAACAGATCTGAATAGTTTGGACATTTTTTATTAAATATAATATTCTCCATTAATTAATTATGTCTAACAAATTAACTCTCAGAATATCGGTAAAAAAAACCACAAAGACTATTATGTAAGACTATAGTCTATACCATATAATATATACAATTAGAGTATATATATGTATCTATATATTGATGGAAATGCATTTTCCTTATTATATGAAAATATTTGCAGATCATTTGTATAAAATATAATAAGCAATACTCAGTAATAAATTACTTAATTAACAACTGGGCAATAATTTGTTATATATATCTTTGTTCTCCCCTTGTATTTTTATTCGTTTCGTTTGAATATGCAGTATACAATCAGAGATAATATAAATGATATTCGATTATGCATAGAGCAACACAAACATAATGGAAGGAACATACATAATATGCATAATACAGTATATGTAAAGCCGATATATTATTCATGATTAAGCAAATCTAAATATTACATTAGGAAATACTAATTTATACTAAAGATAGATTAACCTCCGAAGAAGTACATTTAGTACACAGTACATTATACTGTATTTTACATTTAAATGTATAACTATACTGATATATACAAGTGTTTGTTGCATTATTTAGCCCATATCGTAAGACCCTGTTGGATAAATATTTGGATTATATAGGTATGTTCATAGAATCATAAACAATTGAACGGTGATATGCTAAAAAATTCTTTACCATACTTTTATTTACAGTAATACTTTGTGTGTGAGATATTTGATCTCATAAGCTCTTGGATATATATTTAAATTTACGAATATATTAAGGACAATTTAAATAGCTTTTACATTATCAACTTTATGAATTTTATCTTTAAGTTAATGAGTGACTAAGAAAATGTGCAGTATTTTTACCTAATATGGTAAATTTAAATAGTATTATTAATTAAATTATTTCTTTATAAATTTTACCTTCAGCACCAACATCAACATCAATATATTTATATTATTTGAGGTAATTGTTATATCTTGTTATATCATATTATATATATATTATAAGCTCGTGCGATTATAAAAATATTAACCTATAGACATATAATTTTACTGTCACAAGATTTAAATATGGGGACATAATATTTTTTGGTATTAATTTCTTGTCAATAAACATTTTTTATATCTTTATTCTCTTTATTCAAGCGATTCTCATAACAAGTTTTTAGTTTTATCAAATTAATTTTTATTTTATGAGGAATATTTTCATTTTCAAAATATTGTTTACAAATAATAATTACTATATATGATCTATGAAATTATATTACAATACAATTTGATATCCAATACTAAGGAAATAATTATTTTACTACTAGATTTCTATTAACTATTAGTAAATTTAACATCAATTTATGTTATAATATTTGCATTTTAAGATGGATAATCTAAATAGCAATAATCGTTATGTAAGTTTCAGTCGCATTCTATTTTTTCTAAAGTTAAAATTCGAAGATGAAAATTGATAAAATGCAAATGTGCGACGCATGTGTCTCTCTGCTCGATATTTGAAATTCGACAATATTAAGCATTTAAAGATGAGAATTTTATCATCAACTACAAGAAACAAAATCATTTCTGATTTTGTACTTTGCGAATGAATTATTTCGTCGTTTTCCAGTCACAAACAGATAATTATTATGATATACATAATAATATTTGTATTTTAAAACTTTTTAAATAAATAGTTTTGATCATATTGTGTTCTTTATTTTTTATAAATTCAATATTTGTCGAAATATATATGGATCAAAACTATCTTTTCTAACAACTTCAGGGGAAAATGATTTAACTCTCTCAAAAATTGTGACCTCTCCCCAATATGAAAAAATTGCAAGGAAAATGATTCGTTTGCAACAAATATTTATTGAAAATTCATTCTTTAAAGATTGGTCACATAAGAAAATGGGGAAAAATTCTCACAAATACAAAATTAAATATTTATCAAAAATGATTTTTCATTTCAAAATAATATTATAAAAAATACTACATTTAATATTTTAATTTTCTTTGTATTATAAAAAAAGAATATATATATT
>JAJNBS010022268.1:0-15308 GCA_028455975.1 Notopais sp. c TS-2021
TTACCTAACCCGTCATAGCCATATTCCATGAAGGTGGCTTTGCCTGAACCAGGGGATGATGCAGTGACTTGACCTTCGTAAAAACGCTTGTCAGTGCGATTCAGCTCTGGGAATACGGTGGCTGTGAGTTCATTCGCACTGCTTTGCAGGCTGGCAATAGAAAGGTGTAAAAGACCGGTGCCCACATCGCGGAAACCGTAGGTATTTTCTGTCTCGGTAAACCAGTTATCGGAACCATCCGCTATAACTTCCCGTTCTAATAGGCCTTTGTTGTAGTAGTGGTCGTTATGGAATTCACGGGTGATACTGCGATAGGCAGGACCATTGGCAAAGGCAACATTCACGCCGGTTGTGTCGTGATGATTAGCAACTACCGTACGATAGCCATAGAAGTCACGCTCTTGACGATTGTGGAAACCATTTAGATATTCATAGGTATTCACTTGAACATCTACGCCGACAGTATCCACACTGGGGCCGTCACCAGAAAAACCGTCGTCCACTGCCACACGGGTCATTACCCAGCGACTTTGAGGCTGCTCGTAGGTATTACCACTACGCGCATATTGAATATCAATGCTGGCACCTAATGGGCGATCAATATGGCTTAGCAGATTGGTGCGGCCACGGCGGTTTAAGAACACTTTTAATTGATCATCTCGGCGACTGCTAACAAAATCTTGATAACCATCGCCATCGATATCGGCGAAGGTGTAGCGAGAATGGTTCATGCCTTTGGATACATTTTTGCCTTTGCTAACACACAGCTTCAATACGATAAAAGGCGGCACCAAAGGAACACATGCCGTCACAGTCGCTCCTGCACCTTCAGTGGTATTACGATTAAAGTTAAGACGTACGCTGTCACCGGAGCCACCCCAGGTCACGACGCTAAAGCCATGACCTGTGTTTAATGCAACCGCTGGATTAGTTCTACCCACCAACATATCGGGTAAGCCATCTCCATTAACGTCCTGTATCGAAATTTGCGCTTCATTATCAGAACGAGATAGGGAAAAACCGCCGCTCAAACTATCATGGAACAGATTAAAGCCATAAGAGAGTGCATGGCTTCTACCTTCGGTTTCTTCAAAACCTGTATGCCCCCAAGGCTCTGGTGCAGCAAATTCATAACCCAGATTCAATGCCGCTGTACCGTTTTCATAAACACGGTCTGGCAACCCATCGCCATTAATATCGAGCACATAGTGTCGACCTACCATTTCCGAGTCGCCAATGCTGCCACCCAAACCAAAGGTCTTTATAGGTCGAATTGTGCCTTTACTTTGTCCACCTGGTGTGGCGCCTACTGGGGTATAACCACCACCAGGGAAATTCACACTGAAGGATTTAGTTTCACTGAACTTGGTTTCACCATCTGGCAATACTGCTTCGGCTTCAAGCCTTAAACCACCACGCATTTCTGTGTACTGAATCGTGCCTTGACCTAGAACATCAGGATAACGGTCACCATTCATATCCATGAACTCAGAAACAGTGCGTGCCGAACCTTCGCCTTTACTAAAGCCCACAATAAAGGAAGCAGAAATCTGTTTACCGCGACTTTTGGTAATACGATGTACCGCACGGGCATCGGCAGACGCAATCGGATTCGATACGCTGAGGTCATCGTCACCAAAGCGTGAACTACTTTGTTGATTGGCATTTAACCAACTCAAATCGTCAAAACCCGCCCAAGCTTGTTGCTCAAAGTCTGCCATCATCAAGACCAGCTTTGCATTTTCGGCATCATAGACTTGCGACTCCAAAGCGCTAAAGTCTAGGTTTTGCTCTGTTACGCCAATGCTGGGGTCGGTAAAGGTTTGGTTTAAATCCACAGCCAGAACTAATTCAGACTCATTAATAGGCGAAGTGGCGCGGTTACGATTGCCGTTATAGGCAAATTGACCCCAACCACGATGTAACAAACCTAAGGCAAACTCACGCTCAGGCGCAAAGAAGCCAGAAACCAAAGTTTGAGGGACTCCGAGTGTTAAGGTCGTATCTGCACTGGTAAGTTCATCCGCTAAGGCAGCATCCCTTGTGAAATATTCCACCCACAACACATCGTCTTTATTCACATTAAGATTGACTGGTGCAATCACAGGCACGACACCATTGGCTATAGTGATAGCTTCTTTATGTAAACGCACACCAGTGTTGGTTTTTACCGTAAATACCAGATCGCCATTGGCTTGAGGACCAAACACTAATTGAGGTTCAATCACGACTGAGCCCATTTGTGCCGCTGTCCAAGGCGTGACTTCGATGTTTTGCACATTATCTGCGTATAGGCTTAACGAGTAGGCAGGGAAGATATTAATAAGGTCGTTACCGGTAATGTCCTGCAGATTGATATTTGGATCTGTAGCACTGGTATAGCGCATCTTTGGCTGCCAATCTAAGACTGTCCAGTCGATCGTGCTGTCGCTTTCGACCTTAAATTCAAATGAATCACCAGCAGTCACGCTCACTGATTGACTTAATACTGCACTACCTGGACTCGCCGCCAATAAGTCGTGCTGCCAAATCACCAGGCCATTGCGGATAATTTCCAAATGCACATCATCGCTGGTGACAGGCTTGCTAAAATCGCCGGTTATCTGCACTGCGCCTGCTAGTGGCATTACCGCCGTTTGCCCGGCAAAAGCCGCTAGCACGAAGTCATTAACAGCATTGAATTCGTATACCGGTTGAGCATTGGCATCGTTAGCCGCTGTTTTGCCCACATACGAAATCACGGGTGACCAGTTCACTTGATCATACTCACCATCAAAAACCGATTGCAGTCGAAAATAAATACGATCACCTGCCTGCACTGTAATGGCATCCACACCGACAGGTGTTTTCACCCCATAGTCATCCATAGCAATGGTGGCTTCCCATAGCTCAGCCGCGCCATGCTGAATGGCCGCACGCACACCATCGGCAGTGTTATATTCCTGCCTATCCTGGGTTGTATCCTCGATCAATTGCACAGAGGCGGTAATGGTTACCTGCCCACTATAAGGTGCTTGCCACATACGCACCGTATCATGCAGCGGGTTGTCATCTATGGCTTCTTCTAGCTCGGTCGGGTTACTTAAATCCAAACTGCTACCATCAATCGCAGCGCCAGTTAATATTGGGTTAGGGGTTAAGCCACTATCCGATGTGAAATCTGGGTCGTCGTTACTATCTAAACGGTTAAATAACACTTCACCGTTATGCACAATATCGATTAAGCCATCACCATTCACGTCAGATAAATAAGTCGTGCCGATTGAAGTGGTTTTGGTGTCATTGCGCCCCAAGAAAATACCTAAGTAGGACTCGATAGCCTTACCACGATTTTTAGTACGATCCCGACTAAAGTCGCTGGCATTATGGATAGGGCGAATTGGGCCAAAACTTTCGGGGCCATCTGGGCCAGAATTATTTAACCGATAATGCAGCCCATTTTTCTTAAATACTTTATCCGGCAGGTTATCACCATTGATATCAATCAAGGCTAACAAGCCATCACCTTTTGTGGTTTCAGAACTCTTACCTACACCCAGCGTGTTTGACTTTGACCACAATTGGCCGTCATTTAGCCCTAAACCGATATAGGTACTTTTTGCTTTACCACGGGTACGACCACCACCGACAGCAGTAGCCCAGTCTTCAAAGTCCGAAACATTGCTGATTTTGAAATCTGCATTAACATTATCATAAGCTGGTGCCCAATCCTTAACACCCGCGTAGGCATCATAGGTAGCTCCATTGCGGATTTCATCGTAGTAATCAAAACCGTGAGTATTAAATAACACCGCTTCTTGGTCATATTGCTTCACATTGGACAACAATGTTTTAAAGAAGGCACCTTGCTCATAGTCAAAGGTATAGTGGCGTACGGGTTGATTATTGAAAGTCACATCCACTCGGCGCAATAGGTCCGCTGTTACTTTCTTAAAACCACCACGCGCATCAATCTGCACATCCGCACGATTAAAACGGTCACCACCCACAAGCTCACTATCACGCGTAAAGGCGACTTTATATAGACCTTCCGTGCCGCCATGACCCGCGTAGGTAATTTCACTTAAATACAATTCACTACCCATCACAGTACCTTGTGGCAAACCTGTGTCATTCGCGCGGGTATAGCGGTACTTCATAAAGTTGTCGTTAGTGTCACGAACTTCACGCAAGCCCCAAACAAACACGCCTTTAGCCGACTCTAAGGTAGAGTTGGTTACGGGACCGTTGGTACCTGAGTCACCACCATAAAAGTAGGTAGTACCGTTTTTATCGACAACTTCCCACCAGTAGTTGGTAGGGTTGCTGCCGTGGCGGGTAATTTTACGAAACTGCCCTTCAACACGGGTGTGGAAGATTTTTTCAGGGGTCCTAGATTCTAATTCACTGCGGTGAGCTACTGGGGTCAGTTGCTCACCGTTTAGCAAATAGGTTTCCGTTTCCAGATTAGTATCGTAGCGCGGCACACCCCAACGCGTATCAATGGTGATGGTCTGCATGGACAGATTCCAGCCAATGCCCATCCAGCCATTGCTACCTGAGGAATTGTAGCTAACCGCTAGCTGAGGCTGCAGCCCCGCACGACCTGGAGGTACTTCAATTGGATAACTGACACGAGCATCACCCATATTGTTAGCCTGAGGCGCTGCAATTAAGTTCAGTTTAGCGCCTGGATTCGCCGCTTTTATATCTTTTATTTGAGTCGGATTAAAGTTGGCAGCTTGCGGACTATCCGGCACAGTTACTGTGGCATTGATCATATCAGTGAAGTGATCGGTGTAACTGGTAAGGGTTTCGTTCTCCGCATCCACGCTGACTTTTTCCAAGGCCATCCAACGCCCGGCTTCTTTATCGAAGTAGAAGGTGCGGATATCATCCACCGCATGCCCGGCGGGGATTTTGGATTTATTAAATGGCAAAGTAACTTTTATTTTATTTTTAAACTTACCATGTGGCAGGAAGCGATAGCCTTTACGCGGCCCTTTAGTCACATTGGCCATACCAGGATTGAGTGAGGGTAGCTCTATAGCACGCAACGGGGTGATACTGATGGTTTTATCGATATCGACAGCAGTGTCGTTAATATCCAACTCGGCTTCATCATGGTTGATTTTCTTGGCTTGACCGGGGGGTAAAAATTCCGCATGGCTACCCAGTATCTGGCCCGAAGGTGGCAGAACTTCTGCCTGATGCTGGTTAAAGAATACGGTGGTGTTTGCGGTTTTGCCATCTGGGTAGGTCGCATTGATATCAACACTCCAAGACTCGCTATCTCCTTGAGCCGCCAAGCCCACTTCATCTTTGCTGATATCCACTTCAAAAATACCATTGTCATGGGCAACGCTCAGACCGGCCACAAACAGACTGGCCGCACCAGAACCATTGTCAGCTGGCGCTATAAAGCCACGAATATAAGCATGACGACCATAGAACTGGCCCGCATCTGGGTAGCTGATGGCAATGCCCGCTGGATCATTAGTGCCGCCTACACCGGAACCTACTGCTGCAATTTCAGCAATGCTGGCACTACTGCCTTTGCCGCCACTAAAAATCAGTCGCGCACCCAACACAGGGACTTGGTCAGGGATGAGTAATTTGTTCCAACCACCAACCAAACTACTACCTTGCAGGGTGGCAACACCTGCACTTTGCCAGAGGTCATCGCGTAGTACTTCTAAATTAATGCTGCCTTTTAAGGTGTTTGCCAGATACAGGCCTATATGATCAAGCTGAGTGAACTTGTCGAAAATCAGTTCGACACTGGGTTTTGTGGCGCGAACTGTGTTGCCGTTGGGATAAACTGTCCAACGAGAGTTGAAGTCCCCATCATGCATAACCGTCGAGAGATTATTATCGTCTTCTTGATTACTACTAATGGATTGGATAAAACTTTGCCCATCATCCAAAGCCACTAATAGGCGTACATTCTTAACACTATAAGTTTGAGTGGTACCATCAACCACCGCAAAGATAATGTCGTTGTCCCCTTGATTTAAAATCGCTGGGCTGATTTGTTCGATATGCTGCACCCACTGATCACTACTATCGGCAAGCACCCCACCCTGAGCAAAATGCTGGTTGATAACATGTACCGCACCCATCCAGTGAGCTAAACCATGAGCATCATAAATTAAATATGCGCGCTTGATGCTACTAGGCGCATAGGGCATATTAAAACTGAAGGTATTATCACTAAAGTCATCGGCCGCTTCCCCATCCAGAGGCGCAATCGCACCTTGCTCCGGCGTCGCCGTATAAAGCTTAATGTGGTTTGAACCTTCATTGTTATCCACATGCGCTAAACTTTGCGTCCCATCGTTGACGTTAGAATGATCGCCATCAACCCAAATTTCGATTTCCTTTAAGCCCGCCGCATCAGAACCTGCAATCAACGCCAAGTCAAACCTCAGTTCATCACTATTTACCGAGCTGCCTGCTTCAAAACGATGCCACGCTTCGGTTTGCGTACTTAAATCAATATCATTTAAACCTGTGACTGGAGACCAAGCACCATTCACTTTAGCCAGCACACTTAAACGGTAGGGGGCGGCGCCATATACATTTATGCTATGTAAGTTGTGGGAAGCACCTAAGGTAGTTTCAATTTTCGAATCGGCAAAGGCTGTGTGCTCGGTGGCAGTATTACGATCAAAGACCGCATTGACTGTTGCCGCTTCTAGCGCAAACACCTCAGCGGGCAAGTTGCTATCGGGAATTGCAACGACACTGACAGGGTTTAGCTTAATGCTACCACCAAGAACAAGTGCAGCCTGCAGTCCACCAAACGCTAAGCCAATAGCCAATAAAGCAAGACTAATATATTTAAAGGTTTTGGATTGAATACACATATGAACGTCCCTTACTGATTACGACTAACCAAAAAACACCTAAAAATAAATACGTTTAAACAACCGAACATGTCAAACACAGTTGTTACTATTTTACGTCGTTTTTATTTTAGTGCCGTAATGGCCCTGCTCTTTTTAAAAAATCGGATTTATTTTCAAATACTTAATTCGCACATCATAACGACCAAGTACTTTGCATAACATTACATAGCAAACCAGCAAGCCCTGTCAATTTAATTTCAGCGGAATAGTTTTCATTTTAATTCACTACTACTTCACTAATTAACAGATTAATGCGATCTAATTAAAGTTAGCTTTACCCTTTTTGTTGAAGCAAACCCTTTGTGACTTCAACTCCCAGCAGCTCATCGATTGATATTATTTGGCTGCGGGAGGATGATACTCAAACCACCATTCACTATAACTTTCCGCGCCTGTAAGCGCTTTTAATTCCAACTTGAAATTATCAGTTTTTAATGGCTTATCTGTAACGCTGCTGACCACACCCGAGATACCGCCATCCGACGAATAGATTAAGCCCCATTCTTTATTTATTATTGGGTCTTTATACAGTTTACGAATATGTTGTTTATATTCGAAACGCGTATCCTTTAATAAATCATCCAGACTTTGCGGGTATTGCTTTATTGGTTCTTTTTGTTGATCAAGACTTAAATAGTAGCTTTCTATGGCTTTTTGATAAGCCAAACCACGAAACATAAGTTCCGACTCCAGATCTCGACGTTTTTGTTGCGAGCTCAAGCTATAGGCGATTTCAGAAACGATACCTATAACAACGATGGCAACTAGCACCATCATGTAAGTATAACCTTGTTGTTTTTTATCTAAACGACAATTAAGACGTATTTCAGCCACCCCAGCTTACAACATCTTTACTATCACCTTCTCCGCCTTCACTACGGTCGGCACCATAAGAAACAATCTCAAAACCACCACTTCGGCCTGGAGATTTGTAAATATAAGCCAGACCCCAAGGGTCTTCTGGGATTTGTTTTTTTAAATATGGGCCGTCCCAGGCATCTTCACCCGGCGGTTTAACACGCAAAGCTTGCAAGCCCTCCTGTGTTGTCGGATAACGATTAATATCAATAAAAAAAGTGTCTAACGCAGTCATAAAGTTTTCAATTTGTGCCGCTGCCACTGAATGTTTGGCAGGTTTAACTTGCTGATAGAGCGTCGGCCCAACTAGCGCAGCTAACAAACCAATAATGACTAATACAATCAGCAGCTCCATTAAGGTAAAACCTTTCGAATATCGAAAAGCCTTTAAAACAACCTTTTTATGCTTAAATATATTCACTGCCACCGTCCTCTATTATTACCATTCCCTGTAAGCTTCTCCAGAACTTGCAATACCTTCCGACAAACTATGCACATCAATAATACCCGCTTCATCACCGAAATCCTCCTCTAGTACCACACCCCACAATTTAGACTTATATACAGTATCTTTTGGTACTTTACGCAAATAACGTTCTTCAACTAGGTGATCTAATGCGGGGGGATAATGCCCCTTATCTGCATAGTAGTCATCCAAAGCTTTACGCATAATAAATAGATTTTCCTTTAGGATCGCTTCTTCAGCTTTTGTGATCGATTTTGTAATCACAGGCATCGACAAACCTGCTAATAAGGCCATTAATAATAAAACAATAAGCAACTCAATAAGGGTAAAGCCTTGGTGATATGACATTTTCATATTACCACTCCACATAAGACGACCCATCCAACGCTACTTTATTTGTTTGTATACGCACATCATACACATCCTCTTCACCCCATTCCTCATTGCCCGGCTCATCACGATAGCTTCGCAAATGCCACTGCTCTTCCTTTAAAGTTGTTTTATCTTCAATCAATGGATTTTCTGGGATGCGCCTTAAATAATATCTTTTTTTTGCATTGACCTCTGCCAAGTCCACACCTTCAATTAGAACATTCAACGTTTTCGGATAACCATCTTCACTTGCACTAGTGCTGATGCCAGGAATCCTCCCGGCTCGCCAATCTTCATGGAAGGCATCAATAGCTGAGCGGATTTGCCTAAGGTTACGCTTAAGCTCTAGTTCTTGTTGGCGTCGTATAGTAATTTCCGCATAGGGCAATGCCGCACCTGCAAGAATGGATAAAATCATCAGGGTAACTAATAGCTCAATTAAGGTTAACCCTGTTTGTTGCTGCTTAGCGAATAACAATGCGAGATGCCTTTAATTGCAAGCTCTTTTTTGCGCCTTCAGTATTGGTGTAACTCGGGGCTTTATAAACTAAATAAGAAATTCCTTGCTGCTTAGCGGTAAACTCTAAGCGCGCTAATACTGCTTTATCTGCTTGTGTTTTAACTGATTTTAGATCTATAAAGACAACACCTTTTTCCGCGTCTTCCGTAACACTAAAATGCCCATCAATATCTCCTAGGCTGCCACTATCAAAATCTAATAGCTTTGAATTAAACATTAACTGTATAGGCAACTCGCTTAAATCCGATATATTTTCTGCTTCTATTTCAATGCCAATTTTTTCATCTTGACTGACTGTATAAGAGCCTTGATTAAACGACAATATCATTTTCTTATTTAGGCTTTGTTGTTCAATTTGCGCTTTTTGCGCTTGCTGACGCTGCTTAACTATTGAAGTACCTGGCTCATACGAAACATCATTAGAAGCACGAACAGGCACCGCATCAGAAACACTGTCATCGGTTTTAATTTTTGCCGCTCTACCACCTTCAACGGTATCATCTAAGAAAGCAAACAATGATTCATTAGCATAGTTTTCTTTAGTACCGGAATAAAAGACATTTTCCTGCTTAGACGGCAGATCCCAAGAACGGATAATGCGTGGTGTAATAGTTAATAACACATCTGTGCGTGCTGTTTGGTCATCTTTGGATGCAAACAACATACCCACTATAGGAATATCACCTAAACCAGGTACGCGCGATCGTGCACTACGATCCTCATCTCGAATCAAGCCACCGAGAATTGCGGTTTCACCATCACGTAATAACATAACACTATCCGCGTTACGCGTACCAATACTAAATGCAGGAGCGTCAGGTGTTCCTAAATTTTGTCCTAATGAACTTACTTCCAGCCCCATTTTTACAGTGACCGAATTATCAAAATGAATATTAGGTTTAACGTTTAAACGAATACCTATATCTGTATATTGAAAGTTAACTCTTATCTGTCCAGTCGCATCCTGCACTGTCGAAGACCTCAAAGGCACACGATCTCCTATATGGATCTTTGCTTCCTTACCATGCAGCACCCTAATTTTGGGATTGGCCAAAGTTTTAGCCTCCACGTCCTGCTTAAAAAATCGAAAAGTAGTTGCCGGAAAAGTGATAGTCCCCTTACGGACTCCATCTCCAAATGAACCAACAAACTGATCATACTTGGCAGTAATCTGTGAACCAAAATCCAAGCCTAGCTGCTCTGATTTATTCCTATTTACTTCTAATATTTCCACATCGAATATTACTTCAGCAGGCTTCCGATCATTCCCATTAATTAACTTTTCTGCTAATGATAGAACTGTTTTTGTATCTCGCACCAGAAGGGAATTTACGCTTTCGTTAATAACGAGTTTCTTTATTCCTAACACAGCCTTCAGCATCTCTGCCATTTCTTTTGCTGAAACAGACTGCAAATAAAAAGTGCGCATAAAATAATCTTCATACTGTCCACGCTTTTCTGGTGTATCTGCAAATACCAATAAAGTATTGCGTCCAACTTGTTTATAAAACATCTGAGCGGTTCTAAGCAGTAGATTGAAGGCTTGCTTAAAAGTCACACCTTCCGCGTGTAGAGTGACAGGTTTAGCGGATATATCTTCATCAAATAAAATATTGAGACCAAAAGATTTACCTATAAACTGGAAGGCGGCTTTAACATCTGTTTTTTTAAAATTGAGTGTAATAGGTTTTTTCGAAGAAAAGCCTATTTGTTTTGCCGCTCGCGCTTTATCTGCGTCAAGATATTGATTAAAAATTTGATTAGCCTGCTGGTGATCAGAATCTAGCTGAAGGGCTTCTGATAGCTGCTGCCTTGCTGTTTCATCGCGGCCCTGATCTTTGTTAATTAAAGCTTCTTCGACTAACTTGTCCGCTTCTTTTCTTCCCAAAGTTTTGACCATTACCTGATTAAGCTTACTATGATCAGGCATGGCAATAAGCCCTTGCTGAAACGGCACTAAGGCCCCGTCCACATTATTATCCCGCTCTAATAATTTAAGACCCCGCTGGTAATAGTAGTCAGCAGCCTTAAGTTCTGTCTGATGCAAGCGAGACTTCAATTCGATATCAGTAGGTTTCTTTTGACTCGCTTGGCGATATTCCATTACTGCTTTTAGCCAATCACCCTGACTAGCATGGTTTTCAGCCTTTTCAATAGCGCCCGTCGCACAAGCAGCTAGGATAGAAATCAACGCTATAATAAAAAAACGTTGGAATAGAGTTACTTCACTTTTCATACTAATTGACGCGCTCCAGCAGTTTCTTGCACCCAGTTAATTCACTTTCGGCATTTCGTTGAGATCTATTTCACCTAGCCCAATATCTTCCTGGTGTTCCGAATTTTCAGCTGTTCACCCCATTGATCTGGCATAGAACACCACTGCTTTTTAGGAACTCTTTCGCCGTTTCGAGCTATTTCACTTTAGCCTTGAACTATTGCATCCGACTTCTCTCGCCTAGGTAAATCATCCTTAACTGGATGATACAAAACTATTGGAATATCACGACTAAATGCCCGTTAAATGCACCGTGCGGCTAATACCGCCTCCTGATTCTTGAATAATGACATGGTCTGTTTTAATGGATTTAATAACAAACATATCGAGTATTATCTCATCCACTTTAACATAATAAGCTTCTTCATTTTTCATCAGATAAGCTTTACGATCTCCTCCTTCAAATAACACACCAACCAGTTTAAACTCAGCCAAACTAGCAAATACCCGCTGGCGTCTCAGCTCTTCTTCTGTTGTCTGAGGTTTCTCAGGTAACTTTTCTACGATCACTTTCGGGAGGGGCTTTTTTTTAACCGGCTTATATTTAAATGCAAAAATATCTCTTTTTATTTTAACTGTTGAAACTTCGCCTAAATCAAAGTTGATAATAAAGTTATCCCCAATATCGATAGCCGTATGATTAAGTTGTTGTACACCTGCTTTATTATCTTCAGGCCACCAACGCATGACATTAAGTAGCACTAACACTACTATCGCCATCACCATAGAGATTTTTTTCAGGCGACTCATCAATCCATATCCTGAGAATTGTCCTGCTTCTTTTGATAGGTCAACAAATGCACACGCATCTTGATTGAGCTTTTTTGCTGTTTTCTCGACAAATAAGCATCTACTACGGTCGTCATTGACGGCAATTGGTCAATATCGTAAACCAAATTTTTTAGATTTTTATATTGCCCATGCAACACTAACTCCTGTCGGGTTGATAAGTAATCCCCAACAGGTTTACCTGACTCATTACTTTCACTTATGATGCGCACCTTGTGCCGTTTTGTTAAGTCATATAGATTTTTTGCCCATTCAGATGCAGCCCCAGACTTATTTAAGCGCCCCTCAACTCCCGCCACTCTTTCCACAGCGCCTATATAATGGTGATCCATTTGATCCAGCTGCGCCTCGTAGACCAAAAAAGCGCGAGTCTGTTCAATCTCTGCTATTATATCCACAAGCTGCTGACGTTGAGGCCACCATTTAGTGCTGATAATAACCGCTAGAATAAGTAGAGCTATAAGACTTAGCACCAACAACAATCTAACAAGATTGTGCCTGAAGCAAAATATTAACTGCCTCATGAGCCCACCTGCATTTTGACTTCATAATATAAAAAAGATTGCCCAGATACCTTATTACGTGACTGTTTACTGAGCATGGCCGATTCAAAATAATCATCAGACTCCACTTGCGCCAGAAAGTAAGTAATATGCTTAAGTTGACGTGCTGCAATTTTTAGCAACACTTGCTTTTGATCGGGCTGATAATCCAACTCTAATATTCTCGCTTGATCTGGCAACAAGACTTCTAGCCTGGTCAGTAATTGGTAAAGTCCATAACCTTGCTCTCCTTTCAGCTGATTAATTAGCTCAGTTCTCCGTTTAAGCTGATCCACTAAGACTGGTTCAATATGCTGAACACCTCTAGCCAAACTCAGTTGCTTTTTTTCCTGGAGACGCTCAAGATCTTGCCGAAGCTCAACTGTATCCATCTGTATCACAGCACTTTGCTGATAAAAATAAAACGATATCAGCATGAGAGATAGAGCCAACAAAGATAGTAGGGCTATTACTTGGCCAATACCAACCTGAGCGTCTTGTTTGAAATTAGTTTGTAGTTTAATTAGAAACTCGCAATAGATAAGTATTGGTTTAAAGCAGGGCCTCTAGTCTTATCGTGCATTAGTTGTATATCAATATCCTTATATTTCAGGTTATTTATAATATCATGCTGCCACTGTAGGCTATTTTTCTTACCTACACACTCACCCAAAGCAACATATAAATTATCAATGACCTTGTTTTCATTAAACTGATAAGCCGCCAATAACCGATCAATCTCCCATTGCATTTTTTCATCAAGGGGCTGGCCTTCATACCATTTTGCATAAACGCCTCCTGGTATAAAATTTTCTGACCACGATTGCAAAGACCAATAACTTGAATTAATACGTAACAAGGCACTATTCTGTGCAGTATCAAATAACTGAATCTTGTTATGCCAGTAACAAGAAGCAGCATCAATCCTCGTTAGCAAGAGACCATGGTTAGCAAATAATTTATTAATTAAACCAATAGCGGTCTTCTCAGCAGCCAGCGCGATTAATTTTTGTTTATCTACACTTTGTTTTTTATGCGATTTAACACGACCATTTTCACTGAGGCACTGAAATGAAATCTCATACCGAGTTGAATCCAAGCTGTACTCTTTTTCAAAACGCTTGGCGACTAATTGTTTCTGTTGCTGCTTGCTAGTAGGTAGCCGATTAAATTCGAAAATAGTTTGCAGTATATAAGGGTCGGGCAAGGATACAGAAATTTCCACATAGCTTTTTTTATACTTATCAACAATTAACTGACATGTTTTATTTAGAGCTTTTTCCAGTTCTTCGTGATTAATTGAAAAGGGGATACTATCAAATAACCTTTCATTCGTTTTAATAAAGTCTTGCCATTGTACAGATATGGATTGATTTTCACCTTGTAATGCCACTATATGTATGGTATCTCTTTCAATCCCTACACCAAGCACTTTTTTCTTTTTCTGGCTAAATATCCCCACTCGATTAACTCCAAAGCTATTCTACAAAAGTGACTCGGTTGATTTCATTTAAACTGGTTTCCCCTGCTACTGCTTTGGCAACTGCAGCCTGACGTAAAGTGATCATCCCTTCTTGCGTCGCCACTGATTGCATTTCACCAATCGGTTTCTTTTGTATTATCATTTCTCTAATTTTTGGTGACAGGTCTAATAACTCTATGATCGCCAGCCTGCCGCGATAACCCGTGCCATGACAATTTTGGCAACCAGCCCCCTTTTGCCAGTTAATATGCTGATAAGTTTCAGGATCCAAACCAGATTTCTCTAAGTCATCCACTGTAATATCTGCATTTTTTTTGCAGTGAGTACATATTTTTCGCACTAACCGCTGCGCCATGACACAATTTAATGCGGATACTAAGCTATAAACATCAATACCCATATGCGCGAAGCGATTTATCACATCAAAGGTGTTATTAGCATGCACTGTGGTAAAAACCAAATGGCCTGTTAATGCAGATTGCACAGCTATTTGCGCGGTTTCCACATCACGTATTTCACCTACCATAATTTTATCTGGATCATGACGCAAAATAGATCTCAGACCTTTGGCAAAAGTTAAATTCTTTTTCTCATTAACTGGAATTTGCACAATACCAGGCAATCGATATTCCACAGGGTCTTCAATGGTGATAATTTTTTCTTGCCCTGTATTTAACTCACATAGCGCTGTATATAACGTGGTCGTCTTACCACTACCTGTTGGCCCTGTTATCAGCACCATACCATAGGGTTCCCGTATCGCCTTGCCAAAATTTTTCAGGGTATCAGGCTCCATCTCTAAAGCATGTAAGCTTAGCTGCCCCATTTCGTTGGCAATGGACTGCTTATCCAAAATACGGATTACAATATCTTCACCGTACACGCTAGGCAACACAGAGATACGAAAATCAATATCGTTATCCCCAATACGTAATTTAAAGCGACCATCTTGAGGTATGCGTTTTTCTGCAATATCCAATTCTGCCATCACTTTGAGGCGTGAAATCACAGCACTGTGATGACTAGCATCCAATAATTCTGTCGCTGGATACAACACGCCATCAATCCGGTACTTTATTGCTATATCTAACTCATGAGTTTCGATATGAATAT
>JAJNBS010022836.1:0-10150 GCA_028455975.1 Notopais sp. c TS-2021
GGTGCAGGCGAATTGCTTGGCGAAGGCCAAAGCGGACAAATTACCGAGATCGGTTTTACGCTCTATTCCGAATTACTCGAACGCGCCGTACAGTCGTTGAAAACGAATAAAAACATTGATTTAAATGCGCCATTGATGCGTCCATCCGAAGTTGATTTCCACATCCCTGCGTTGATACCAGAAAGCTTTATCCCTGATGTACACCATCGTTTGATTGAATACAAACGCATATCATCGGCGCGGGACCGCGACCAACTACGCGAGTTACAAATGGACTTAATCGATCGTTTTGGCCTGCTCCCTGAACCGCTTAAAAACTTGTTTCGAATCACTCAAATTAAATTGCAAACCCTCGCCCTGGGTATTGAGAAAATTGATATTGGAGACGAGAATGGAAAAATAATTTTCCAGCCAAATCCCAATATAGACCCGATGAAAATTATCCAGTTAATCCAATCCGATCCTGCCCACTACCGCTTTGATGGAAAACAAACCTTGCGTATAACCTGCCGTAGTGATGAACTTGAACCTCGATTCGTTCAAATTGAAAACCTTTTGCGAGAACTCGCTAACTGATATGAATATTTTCAAATCTATTATCTTTTGTGCTGCCTTATCGACGCCCTGTGTAGGTTTGGCGCAATCGAATGAAGCACCTGAACTACGCCGTTACGACGTCGAGGTGATCGTTTTTAAAAACCTAAAAGGTCCAAAAGGTGAAGAATACGTGGTGCCGACCAAGCGCCCTGAACGGGGTAGAAATGTTCTGAGTTTTTCATCACCGAACAGAATAAAAACGGCCGCGAAAGAATCTTACTACTCGACTGCCAGAGAAGATTTCAAACTGGTTGAACAAGCTAGACACATTGCTAGATCATCATTCTACCGGTTACTTGCACATGTCGGTTGGCGGCAACCAGGGTTAGAGAAAACTAAAACCTTACCCGTCTGGATACGAGGTGGCCGTATTTTTTCTGGTGAATTTATCGCCGATAGCAACCCGGTAAATTTACCAGCAGAGACTCAAACAAGTCGCAAAAAAGAATTTGAATTGGAAGGCAAAATCACGATCGCCCTTTCTCGCTACCTGCACACCTATGTCGATTTAATCCTGCGTCGGCCCCAACCCGCTGTAGACCGTGCGGCGGATAGCGCTGAATCCATCACAGCCGTTGAAAGATCACACGATACGACAATGTTTGATCATTTCAGCTTGAAAGAACACCGTAGAATGCGGAGTAAAACCCTGCACTATATTGATAGCCCAGAATTTGGACTATTGATTTTGATTACACCGGTAAAATAGTCGTAAGAACTTATTTTTCTAACTTAGACCCTGCCCAGTTCGACCAAAACATCGTGACTCGGGTATTTTTCAGTCAATGATGGTTTTAAATACCGATATTAATGCCGATAGCAAGACTTTGATATTGAATCTACTTTGAATGCCGTCGATAATGCAGCCCTGCACACCGCTATGGATATAATATTTGTGGAAACTGTAAAGCACCTTAACCCAATACAGTCAAAACCAGTGAAAACCTCGCTACGACAGTTGGTACTATTGCCCATATTAATATTGGGCATATCGAGCAACGCACAGGCTATAAGCTATCGATATATTACCGATAGCTTCGAAGTAACTATGCGTAGTGGTACGAGTACCTCCAACAGTATCGTTAGAATGTTAGATAGCGGTGAAAGGCTGACGGTATTAGAAGAAGATTTGGCCTCAAAGTATTCTCTGGTAAAAACATCAGAAGGCAAAAGAGGTTATGTTTTAACTCGATTTCTCAACAAAATTCCCTCTGCAAAGCAACGCTTGGAAAAATTACAGCAAAAAAGCAGCAAGCAATCAGTATCTATCCAGACACGAGATGATGAAATAAAGCAACTGACTACCGACTTAAGTAGCGAACGCACCGATAACAAAGCATTAAAAGACACCTTATTGGCATCTGAAAATGAGCTCACCAAAGTGAGATCAGCGGCTGAAAACACCTTGAACATTCTCGACGAAAACCAACGTTTAAACTTAATCGTCGATGAGCTACGCGGTGACAAGCTAACACTATCCGATGAAAACGAAGCGCTCAAAGATTCGACCAAAATGGATTGGTTTATTCGTGGTGCTGCAGTCTCGATACTTGCATTTTTATTGGGCATTTTAGTCACGCGCATCAGCTGGAAGAAAAAAGACTCTTGGGGGTCTTATTAGTGATGATATATGCAAATCGAGCATGATTTAGGTTTGCTAATGTGTGACGGTGGGGTTTATTTTGAGGCTGGTGCTCAGTCTTGTTGGGATTCGCAGGCTCGTCCCAACCCCAAAGGATTCCCATAATCGACGCCTTCCATAAATCGTATCTTCCTATCTCTATGGGTGATTTGGTAAATAATCCCCATCCAGTTACCCACTACAGCGCTGGCCGTATCGTGCCATGTGTTGTGTATTAGGCTCAAAATAATTGCCTCAGGAAATGCAGGAATTTCATCACCGCGTTGATAGGCGCTTTTGACCCTGACAGCATATTCACGCAGTATCGCCGATTCCAACTCACCTAGGTAGTGTTCGGGCAAAGGTGGATAAACAGAACTGTTACCACTGACGAAGTTACTAATTTCGCGTTTGTATTCTTTCAACAACGACACTGTATCGTATTCTGGGTGGCCTTGAAAAAACACGGTAGATATACCGTCAGCACTGGTCGCCAGATGTACAAAACCATCGTCACCGACGACCAGTTGGCGTAAACCGGCTTGGTCAAACTGTTCTGGATAGACGCTATTCCAGCGCGAATGTGGCACGTTGAATCGAGTATTCACATCGGCCACTAGGGGATGCAGGGAATCGATCACTTGATGCTCAAACACGCCCCATTTTTTCTTGGCTTGGGCGGTTCGCTTTTGTTTATATCGGAAATCCAATACCGCGTGGGTAGCGAGACAAGAACAGAGTGTCGAGGTGACATGTTCCTGCGCCCAGTCTGCTACTTCTATGAGTGGGTTCCAAAAAATTTCGCCTGATAGTTCAGGGCCTGCGACATTGGCGCCTGTGATAATCAAAGCATCGAGTCCTCGTTCTTTCAGGTCGTCAAAGCTTTCGTAATATTGATCAATATACGCCTGTGCCTGTTCGCCGCGTGGTAGTACATCTAGCGTGAATGGATGCATATAAAATTGCGCTATCGGATTACTTTCACCAATAAGTCGAAAGAACTGCCGTTCCGTTGCTTGCAGCGCGGCGTCGGGCATCATATTGAGTAACCCGATATGCAGCTCTCGAATATGTTGCTGCGATGCGGTACTCGATGGTAAAACTCGCACGCCTTCTTCGACCAGTTTTTCAAAGGTCGGCAATCCATTATGAGCGATCAGTGGCATTAGTTGTGCCTCGCGATGGCGAGTTCTAGGAGTTTCAAAAAATCGTCCTCATTTTTAACTTCAGCAACTTCGTCAGATGTAACTGTATAGCCATGAGGTTTCGCAATGGCTTCATAACGCGGTACTCGCGAATGAAAAAGATGCGGAAAAACCCAGCGGGCGAATTCATCGGGGTCTATTTGTGCTGCATATTCTAGGCCGGTTTCATCGAAGTATTTTTGTAAATGCTGTTGTAAAAATTCTTGTCGATAGTACAACGGCTTGGGGGCGCTTTGCGCTCGATCTATGAGTGCATTTTCTTGCGCCTGATTGGTTACTTGAATATAAAGTATCAAACTACAATCAACCAGCGACTCAATGACGCCTGGCTCGTCTAGTTCACAGAGACTCCCGCCGACATCATTAACAAAATGCGGGTAACCATAAATATTTTGAGCTTTTTCGATAAAATGCGGCACATCAAACATGGCGTCAATCTCGGCTTGGCGATAAATAGCTTGGCGTTCGATAAATTCTTCTAGCTCGACACCACCGAGTACGGGGTTACCTAATTTGCCAACGAAACTTAGTACTGGCCCCAGATCGTGTACTTTTATATTGTTGCGGATATGGATCCAATCCTTGCGTAGTAGCTCTTTCAGAAAAGGTACCTGCATGGCTTGTTGCTTGATCATATCGAGAATCGGTTCATCTAAATAACGCGTGCCAATTCGATAGTCGCCCGAATAGTGAAACCAGTTTTTGCCGCGCAACATGGTCGATAAATAAGACTTGCCCACGCCGGACATGCCCAACAACGTGACTTTTTTATGTTCCCATGCTCGAAATTCTTCGACGGTAAATTTCAAGTTTTACTCCGGCTTTGATAAAACCCCGATTATGCAATAAGCGGGCGCATGACGAAACCGCCTGTTCGTCTATTTACCAATCAAACCCAATCGTTATAATTCGCTACTTTGGTAAATATCACTACGTTAGAAGTCGATGCTATGAAACAGAGCTATGACTACATCATCATTGGTGCGGGGTCTGCGGGTTGTGTACTCGCCAATCGACTCAGTGCCGATGGTAAACATTCGGTTTTAGTCGTCGAGGCCGGTGGCAGTGATGATAAATTCTGGATACAAACACCGATAGGCTACGGTAAAACTTTTTTCGACCCTGCCGTTAATTGGATGTACAAAACCGAACCCGACCCTGGCATTAATAATCAGCAAAGCTATTGGCCCCGAGGCAAAGTTATCGGGGGTTCTAGTTCGATTAATGCGATGGTTTATATCCGAGGTCAAGCGCTAGACTTTGACGACTGGCGTAACCTCGGCAATAAAGGTTGGGGCTGGGATGATGTACTACCCTACTTTAAAAAATCGGAAACCAACTCTGATGGTGGTAATTTTTACCGAGGGGACACAGGGCCGCTGTACGTCAACAATGTCAGCCAAGACTATCACCCACTGTGCGACACCTTTATCGAAGCGGGCAAACAATTGGGGTTTAAATACAACGCCGATTTTAATGGCGAAACCCAAGAAGGCGTTGGTTATTATCAGATCAACACTAAAGATGGCAAACGCATGTCGGCGGCTAAGGCTTACCTTCACCCTGCCCTACGACGCCCAAATTGCGATCTAATCTCCCATGCCCATGTGACTCGCATTCTCTTTGAGGATCAGCGTGCTATCGGTGTCGAATATCAGCGCAATGGGCAAACCCAAACAATCAATGCCGATATAGAAGTCATCCTTAGCGCCGGATCAATCAACTCACCACAGCTACTTCAGCTGTCTGGCATCGGCCCACAGATGCTGTTAAACGATCACGACATACTCGTCATTCACGACGCACCGATGGTCGGCCGGAATATGCAAGAGCACCTAGCTTGCACGCATTATTATCGGTCTCGCGTGCCAACGCTGAATAATCAATTAAGTCCATGGTGGGGGAAACTGATGGCGGGGATACAATATGTTTTGACTCGACGAGGTATTTTATCGCTGAGTGTGAATCAGGCGGGCGGATTTGTGAAAAGTAATCCGAAGCGACTTCGGCCCAACTTACAATTATATTTCGCTGCGATTACTTATACGACTTCAGCCGACGACGAAAGACCTTTAATGGCGCCCGATCCTTATCCGGGTTTTCTTAACTGCATCAGTCAACTACGACCAAAAAGTCGGGGATATGTCGAGATCACATCATCCGATCCATTTCGGGCGCCGCGTATCGTGCCCAATTATTTGTCGGAACCAGAAGACATTGCAGAAATGCTCGAAGGTATTCGACTACTCCGCGAAATGTCCAAAACGCCCGCGCTAAGTGCTGTCATCGAAACAGAAACAACACCTGGTTTAGCCATCGAATCGGATGAAGCAATCATTAACGATATACGCCAACGTAGTACCACGGTTTTCCACCCAACCAGTTCTTGTATGATGGGACCGAATCCAAAGACGGCAGTCGTCGATAACCAATGTAGGGTCTACGGTGTCGAGCGTTTGCGCGTGGTTGATGCGTCGGTGTTCCCGACCGTGACATCGGGGAACACCAATGCGCCGACTATTATGGTGGCAGAGAAAGTGTCGGAGTTGATATTAGCTGGCGCGATTGACTCGTAGTAAACCTCGGTCAATCCAACCGAGTAAATAATTAACGGCTACCTGACCGGCCTCTTCTTCATCGGGGAATTCTAAGAGTGTTTCACAGAGCATCGAGAAGCTATCCCCCGCTAGGGCTTGCTGTAGCAGTTTATATTCGATTAGCAAAATAGAACAAAATTCGGTCAAGCGTTCTGCATTACGCCAAAGTGACCAATAACGCAATTGATTCGATGGTTCGGGAGGCGCTTTATTGGCTTTGAGCGCTTGCCAAATTTCGACGGCGTTCCATTCGCTGACATATAGCTGGAAGCTCGGATGAAATCGAAAACTCATATCTGGCCACGATTCTAATGGCACCTGCTGCAAGTCGTCGCGAGTTATCCGCGTCGATTCTGCGGCATCAAAGGCACTTAATAAGTGTCTTTCGAATCGCGCTAGTTCACCAATGGCAGGGTACGGCTGAAACGGTGGATATTCATTCGCTAAAAACTCAGGGAGCGAATCGGCGTACTGACGCAATGATCGATGCTGCGATGGATATGCGGCAAGATAGGCTGCCGCCATGGGATCGAACAAATCATCACCTAAATAAGTACCCAAAATTTCGTGATCGATTTCGATCACCTCTTTTAGGCGTACTTGGTAAGCATTTTTATAAATCGACAACCGAGTATGTCGGTCAATATTACCTTGCTCGACAACGTGGTCGGCAATGTTGTCCCTGCTGTTACCGTCCTTACCTTGCAAATAGTTAAGTAGCTGACGCTGCCGGACCTGTAGTGTATTGCTCAAAGTTGGGCCTGAGTCAGTGCTACTGGCTCACCTAAACTCAAGGCTTGATCGGCAATATCGCGGGCGATTTGTAACTCTTGTAACAAGTCGTCAAGGGGTGGAATATTGTCATCGCGTTCGATCATGGTACTGACCGCGCCGAAGCGCCGCAACGCATAATGGTATAAATCCCAAACCGGGTCGACGACCGCATGATCGTGTGTATCGATCACATAATCGCCATAATCGGTATGACCGGCCAAGTGAATTTGGCGCACTCGTTTAGGGTCTAAATGATCAATATAATCTTCGGGTTTAAAACCGTGATTGCGCGCACTCACATAAATATTATTAATGTCGCAGAGCAGTAGGCAATCGGCTCGCTCGGCTACTTCACTCAAGAACGCCCATTCAGTCATGACCGATTCTTGATAGTTTAGATAACTTGATACATTTTCGAGCAGCATTTGGCGACCCAAAAATTCTTGCACGGTCTGTACTCGGGATACCACATGAGCAATGGCCTCTTCACTGTAAGGCAATGGCAGCAGATCATGACTGTTGATGTTATCGGCGCTGGTAAAACAAATGTGGTCAGACATCCATTCGGGTTGCAGCTCATTCGCTAAAACTTTTAACCGTCTTAAATAATCGTAATCCAAAGGGTCAGTCGAACCAATCGACAGTGACACACCGTGCATCACCATTGGATAGTATTCACGAATACTGTGCAAAAAATATTTTGGTTTTCCACCAGCGACCATGAAGTTTTCGGATAACACTTCAAACCAATCGACATCGGGTTTTTTATCCAACACTTCTTGGAAATGCGGGGTGCGTAACCCTAAACCAAAACCTAAAAAATGTTCGTTCATCGGTCAACCCATCGTGACGAAAAAGAGGGCATGGCGCCCTCTACAATGTTTGTTTTAAAACCACGTTGAAACTAGGCGTCTTCGCTACCACCAATATCAGCGCATGACTTAGCAGAAGTCGCAACAAAACCCATGCCCTTGCAACTGCCATGTCCAGCACAAGCATTATTAGCGCCTTTGCAGTCATTATGACCTTTACAGGCGTTTACACCGTAGCAAGAGGTTAAATCTGCCTTGTTGATTGCACCTACCCAGTCATCGCCAACCTTGCCCCCGACATCACCACAAGCCTTGCTCGGCATTGCAATAAAACCCATGCCTTTGCAACTACCCTGACCCGCACAGGCATTATTAGCGCCTTTGCAATCGTTGTGTCCCTTGCAACTGCTCACGCCGTAGCAATGAACCAAATCAGTTGTACCGCTATCTGCCGCCATAGCGGGTGCGGGTGTGCTACCGCTCATTGAGCAACCGGCTAAACCTGCGGCAGCTAAAGCAACCGCTACGCCCGTTAAATTTCTTGAAAGTTTCTTTTTCATGATATCTCCATAAAAGTGATTGAATGGCTCCATAAATCACGAACCGTCGAATAAGTTCAATTATCGACAGATGTCAGTATAGTGCTTGATATTCTAAATACCGTGAAAAAAACGCCCCGTACCATTACTCGGGCAATTGATAAGCGTCGAACTCAATAGCGTCTAACTGATCCCCCTGTAAAACCAGCTTGCCTTGATACCGGTGTTGCCCGGTCGACGTGAACTCGAAACTATAGCGTCGTCGCATTAGCCAATGTCCACGCTGAGATCTAGTCGGCCAATAGCCTCGTATAACCATACTTTGATCGAGTAATTGCAAGCCGTGCTTTTCACAATGCTGTGCGGCCAAGTGCATCGCACGATCTTTGTACTCACCACTGTGCCACCAATAATGTAGCGCGGAAGCGCCGAATGCCAAAAGGATGATATTAGTGGAAAAATCAATCATTAAATTTAAGCCTAACGCAATCGGCTAAACCGAACCAAGGTGATGGCAGCGATAAGCAAGACAATCGCATTTCTCGGCCCAACGCATAGAAATATTCGTCAAGCCACCGGTTTGGCGTTTTTAGCACTTAAAATCGATCAGGTTTTCAACGTCTAGTGTTTGCATCAACACCGACAACTGATCGTCACTGTAGGGTTTCGCCTCGACCTTGCCCCAGATAGGCGCTGGCCAAGCGGCATCGTCACGATAGCGCACGACATGATGTAAATGTAATTGAGGCACCATATTGCCAAGTGCGGCGAGGTTAAGTTTGTCGCCTTTAAATTGCGACATTATATGAACCGACAGAATCGTCGACTCTTGCCAGAGTTGATTACGATCAGTATCGGACAATTGATAGATCTCACTGATATCTGCACGATCAGGGACAAGAATAAACCAAGGGTAATGCTTGTCATTCGCCAGCAGTAAATACGATAGCGGGAAACGACCCAGTATTAGACAATCTTTTTGAAGTTGCGGATGAATCTCAGCCATATTTTTTGATAACACGTTTGCTCAACGCTAGACTATTTTAGACTCAACGATCATACCATGACCACATGGTCGCTTATGACCCATGAACTAACACCAAACCAAGTTAAAGAACTCGTATTACAACTCAAACAGAATCATAATTCGCTGCTAGCAAAACAGCGCGGGGATACCCATGAGTAAAATCGAGCACGTTGAATTATTAATGGTGAATTTGATCCCTAAGGTTAAACGCACTGATGCCATTCAAAGTTTTATCAGTCAACAAACCCCGATGGTGAAGATAGTTGACAGTGATGGCCTTGAAGGGGTGGGTTACAGTTATACCATTGGTACGGGTGGTGGTTCGGTCATGGCCTTACTTAATGAACATTTAGCGCCCCAGCTAATCGGTCGTAATCCAGCGCAAATAGAATCTATTTGGCACGATTTAAAATTCTCGACCAACGCGACATCGGTTGGCCCGATAACCGCTTTGGCCTTGGCGGCTATCGATACCGCTTTATGGGATATGAAATGTAAAAGAGCCGGGCTACCTTTACATATGATGGCTGGGGGCGCTACTGATAAAGTCAAGCTCTACACAACGGAAGGTGGCTGGCTGCACATCAGTCAAGACAAACTGGTTGAAGAGGCATTAGCGGCTAAAGCCATGGGATTTTACGGCGCAAAAATTAAAATGGGTAAACCGCATGTTTCCGAAGATGTGGCCCGTATTGAGGCTGTTAGAGAAGCGGTAGGGCCAAGTTGGGACATCATGGTTGATGCCAATCAGGCCTTTAGTGTTGACGAGGCGATTCGCCGCGCAAAAGCGCTTGAAACTTTTGACCTTGCCTGGATAGAAGAACCGTTGCCCGCAGAGGATGTCGACGGGCACGTTCGATTATGCCAATCAACCTCGACACCCATTGCCGTGGGTGAGTCAATATATTCAATTGGCCACTTCCGAGAATATATGCAAAAAGGCGCCTGCTCAACGGTACAGGTCGATGTGGCGCGTAT
>JAJNBS010023962.1:0-17095 GCA_028455975.1 Notopais sp. c TS-2021
CACTTCCGGGTTCATACACAGTGCACGCGCAATAGCGACTCGTTGCTGTTGCCCGCCAGATAGCTGTATCGGGAATTTGTCCGCCTGATCGGGAATTTTCACGCGTTCGAGAAAACGGATGGCCGTTTTTCGATTCTCTTCCTTCGGGGTTTTGCGTACAAGCTTTGGCGCTAACATCAAATTTTCGACGATTGTCAGATGCGGAAATAAATTAAAACCCTGAAACACCATACCTACTTCGCGGCGAACCGCATCGATGTCTTTGACTTGATCGGTTAATTCGTGTCCATTGACAATAATTTTCCCCTGGTTGTGCTGTTCCAATCGATTAATACAGCGAATTAGTGTCGATTTACCCGAGCCAGATGGTCCACATATAACCACTTTTTCGCCCTTGTCGACGGTCAGGTTGATAGATTTTAAAGCGTGAAAATCGCCATAGAATTTTTCGACATTCTCTAAAACGATAACGGGTTGTCGCTCGGAATTGCTCATGTTAAACCTCTCTGCAAAGATATCGGCTCATGTGTCTTTCAAACCGGCCAAAGCATTTTTGAATGATCCAAGTGAGTATCATATAAATAATCGCGAGTGATATGAAAACCTCATAAGGGGCATAAGTTTCACCATAAATGGTCATCGCGATGCCCATCATATCGAGCAAGGTAATGGTGCTGACCAGCGCGGTCGACTTCATCAAACTGACAAAGTCATTGCTGTAAGCGGGAATAGCCAACCGTACAGCTATTGGCGCGACGACATAGATTGCACGTTGTCTAGCGGACAATCCCAGCGCGGCACCCGCCTCGGATAAACCTCGGTCGACACCAAGTACGCCGCCCCGCAGGATCTCTGAGACATAGGCACCGGTATTTAAAGTGAGTGCAACGATTGCGCAGCCGAAGGGTTCCCTGAGTACCGGCCACATGAAGCTTTCGCGAATAAACTCAAACTGTGGCAGGCCATTGTAGATAATGAAGATTTGCACCAGAATCGGTGTGCCACGAAATACATAAATATGCACCATGGCCGGGGCAACTAAGTACCATTTCTTGCTCATGCGCATCAATAATAATATGACGGCTAAAATGAGACCAAGAATGGCAGAAAGGAATAAAAGCTGAAAAGTTAGACCGATACCGGCGAGCATTTTGGGAATGCTATCGGCGACTAAAGCGAAGTCAAAATTCATCGTGAAACCCTCAAATGTCGGTTGGCACGTTTCTCTAAGAGCATCACCGTTAAGGTGATAATGGTGGAAAAGCTGAGGTAAATAATGCCGACAAACAGGAACATGGTGAAAGGTTTGCCCGTTGTGCCGATAGCCTGTTCGGCGATATACAAAATCTCGGTTAAACCGATGATCGACACCAGTGCCGTATCTTTGATTAATGAGAGCAAATGGTTGCCGTAGGCCGGTAAGGCAAGACGCCACATTTCGGGCAATTTGATATAAAAGAAAGTCTGCAAGCTAGAGATACCGAGCGCTCGAGCCGCCTCAACGGGCCCAACTGGTACGCCTATGAAAGCGCCGCGAAAAGTTTCAGTGGCGTAGGAGCCAACGATCAACCCCAGCGCCAGACTGCCCGCCCAAAACGGCGGTAGATCGACATATTTAATACTGGGATCAAATATTTGCACTAACGATGTCAGCGCTATTGCTGCACCGTAGTACATCAGTAGCAGTACGAGAATTTCTGGCGTACCACGGAAGATCACGGTGTAGGCGTGAGCGATATTTTTAGCGATGCAGCTGTTGGATAGTTTGGCCGCCGAGCCAATCAGTCCGAACACAGTCATCAATAACACGGAGGTAAAGAACAATTGAATAACAACCACTGCCCCCCAGAAGAAGTCATCCCACCAGCCCGTTAATGCTTCCATAGATTCCCTATGTGCTAACTATTTTGAATCGAAACCTCTTGACGTCAATATTTGCCAAGACGATGTCGAGTGAAGGTAACGCCGACTGGTTATATCCGCCGTTACCTTAAAATTAGATCAATTGAATATTGATCCAATATTTCGTTTAGAGAGGCTTGTGAATGGCGAAAGGAAAATACTTAAGGGCATATTTTTCTAGCGAGCCATTCTTCGATAGCGTCGTAACCGCTTTATCCAATTGATCCCTTAAGTCTTCGTTGCCTTTACGCAGACCGATGCCGACACCAACTCCAAAGTATTCGACTTCGTTAATATCTGGGCTGACAAATTCAAACTTGGAGCCACTTACATGACTTAAGAACTTAAGATGTGCCTTCATTGGGTTGGTCATGATCAAATCGGTACGGCCATTTTGCAGATCGATATACATGGTTTCGGACGAATCGTAAAATACGATGTTGGCATCGGGTAGCTTGGCCGAGAACCAGTTTGCGTAAGTCGAAGAGCGTTCGAGACCAACCTTAAGACCGGAGAAACTGGCTGGTTGTGCCACGCCTGAATCGTCAAATAGATTGTATTCAACATTCTTAGCTCCGACCAAGCGGCCAACCGAAATACGGTAAGGTACCGAGAAGTCCATTTTTTCTTTGCGTTTGTCGGTAATCGACATGGAGGCGACCACCAAATCAAACTTGTTTGCCAACAGCGCAGGAATCATGCCGCTCCATTTTTGGCAAATATATTCAACATCAGCACCTATTAAATCTGCCACGCCTTTAGCGACATCGACATCGTAGCCAGTGAGTTCACCCTCGGCGGTTCTATAGTTGAACGGAGCGTAGGTGCACTCCATGCCGACACGCAGTGTTTCGGCTGATACGGATTGAGACGCACCCAATCCAATTGCAGCTAGAGCAAAAGTGGCGGCTATAAGGGAAGAGATTTTTTTCATTGTGGAATGCCCCTGTTAGTTTACTTAAAATATTAATTATTATTTGGCTTAAGATCTAGTCCTTACTATCTCCGCCCCATAGTAACCAATTCTCCCTCGTACTGTAAATCCTCCCATAGAAGGACAACTGTCAACATCAGTATCCATGCGAGTTTAGCCCAGGCTCGCCGCGATAACTTCGAGAGTGCGATCCACTTCTTGCATGGTGTTGTAATGAGCGATACCCACTCGGACTACGCCGCCCGTTTCCATCAATCCGAGCTGGGACGCGGGTTCAATAGCGTAGTTGTGACCATCCCAAACGTAGATATTTTGTCTGGCAAGGGCAGCGGCAATGTCACTGGGACTGCTTCCTTCGGCGGTAAAGGAGATAGTCGGCACCCTGCGATCCATCGCACTGGCGTCGGTAATGCCGTGAACGGTAACGCCGGGCAATGCCTGCAAGCCGCTAATCAACTGGCGCGTGAGTGGCAATTCGTAATCACTCAAGAATTGCATACCCGCACAGACAAGCTGGCGACGCTCATTGCCAGCAGCACTGAAGCGTGCGCGATAAGTGTCGTCTGCCAGCGTTTTACCCGCCCAAGCGAAGTAATCGACCGTCGCAGTAACCCCGGCCATAGCTTCGTGGCTAAGAGTGCCTAATTGGGGTTTTGTGTGAAACGCCTCCAAAAGTACCAGTAGGCGATTATTTTTTAACCACATAGCAAGCCAGTGCATATCACCACTCACACGCGAATATTGCGAATAATCTCATCAAGATCCGGCATGCTGAGATCATCACCGAATTCATAGCGCCCAAACAAGTTGATATGTCTCCAAGCCACTGGCGACAGTCGTTTGACTAATTCAGCATCCTTGCTTCTACTCTCCGTCTCCAAACGTATCAGCAACTTAGAAAGCATTTGAGCGTTGTAGTAGATAATCGCATTGGCGATTAGGCGGCTGCAATCGTTCTCGATGGCAATATCATATTCTGTTGTGCCCCTGAATCTACCGCCATTGGGATGGGTGATGGCTCTCTGCAACTGATGGTAAGCCTCTCCTCGATTGAGAGAGCGCTGAATATTTCGCCTAAAGGTCAGATCATCGATGTATTTCAGAACATGAAGGCTCATGTAAATATTATCCATTTCCCACAAGGCCTTTTTGGTACGGTTACGCCTGGCATAGGAACTGAGTTTCCGAACAATGGTGCTTTGGTTTGTGGTTTTCAGAGCCATTGATGCGAATATGCGTTGTATATTATCAGCTTCGGTAAGAATTAGATCTTCATTAACAAGCCGCGACGGTTTGATCACGTAATCTGATGGGTACTGGTTTGCAGGAGTAAATCCAACCAGTTTTGTGGCTTTGCGATTAATACGAGTGTAACGTGGTGCCCAAGTACGCCCAAAGGTTTCAAGCAGAATATAGTTCACTTGGTTGGTGCCTGCCATATCCACAGAAATGATATCGGGATCTATTTCCGAGGTGTTATTGAATATAATATCGAAGGCATAGTGACTCTCATGTTCATTGGCACCGATCAATTTGGCATTGACAGGGACATGATTGACGACAAGGGAATAGTTCACAATACCCTTGTTTAATCCGAAATATTTTGTCGAGTAGCGGGCTTTAAAAGTGGGTCTCTGAGTCTCAAGTTTCTGACCATCGGCACTGCCGTGGAGTGAACCGACCTCCAAATTGTAATGCTGAAATATAGGAAGCTTGGCTGTGGCATTGGCAATCAAGTCATTGGCTTTTCGGGTATTCTCCAAGCGCAAGTGATTTTTGGCAGTTGTGCGGAGCAGATGTGATTTAATGTCCGAAATATCAGCCATATTGGACAGCCCTATACGTTTCCCATAGGAAATAATGCAGGCAAGGATATTTCCCCAGTCCACCTGACTTTTCGTATAACGGGGTTGAATGTGCTCGAAAACACCCAAAAAGCCACATTTTTTGTGGACATATTGCAAGACATTGATAATACCAACTTGGGGCAGTTGTTCGTAAAACGGATTGTTAACCGTGTCTTCTTGTTTTTTGTAGGGAAGCTTCCAGCTGATTTCATCGTCCTTCTGGGTGAGTTTCAAGTGGGGGTTGTTACCCTTCAGAATATTGTTATTGACCTCATGGTAGCGTTGCTCAAGCTGTATCTTTAAATCCGACAGGCGTTTTTCAATTGAGGTATTGAGGAGTGGATAATCCAATGACTCCAATAGCGGTCGCTTAGCTTTCAGATCTTCTTTACTGATCAGATCCTCATCGAAGCTTTTATAGCGCGTACTGGCGCTGTAATAAATATCACCCGCCTCCAAACCATTTCTGAGCTGCTGATAAACAAAAAACTCATAGTGTGATGGGTGCGTTAATAGCGGTTTTAAATTGCTTGGAATTAACGGGGTAAGCTGCGTTTCCAACGAGGCCGATAATGATTTCCCGAATTGGTAACTGGCCTTCAAGCTTCCCACAATATCTATGATCGGATCATTCTCCAGCGTACTCTTAAATTCGATGGCCAAAAATAGAGGTCGAATATTTAGGGCGATCTTACGGGAATTTTTCTGGATATAGGCCCATTCGTAATATTGGCGATTTAACTTTTCTCCGGACAAGTAATCCACCACTTGTTGTATATGTTCTTCATCGATTATTTCAAAAACACGTTGCTTGATCTCCCGGAAAGGAAGTTGATCGTCAATTGAGTCATCAACAAAAAACTGCACAAGCTTACCGGCCAAACTCAACTGTTCGCGGTTTTTGGCATGGTAGTCTGTAAGCTGTTGTTGACCAGCTTGACTGGATTCTTGCCCTGTCATGGTCACTTGATGATTGAAGCTGATGATCAAGTTGTCGCTCATCTGTTCAAAGCATTGAACGACGTAGCACAGTAAATAAAGCTGCCCCTGATGTTCTGGCATATTCTGTAGCCGATGTATCGGGTAATACTCGGCAAGAGAAGCATAGTAGCGGATATTTTCGTTAGAAATATCCAAGGTCGGTAGAAAACGGTGAGTAAATTCATAGAGAGTCTGAATGGAGCCGTGCTTTTCAATTTCCTGCCGGATCTCTTTCAGGCGGAAGTCCTTGGCGCGTTTTTTGAGTGCCGTAAGCTGATAGAAGGAATCGCCTACTGTAAGAAGGGCAGTAAGGGCATTTTTAATGTCCTCGGTAACACCAAAGTTGATACAGATATTAAGTCTTTGTTGCTCTTCTTTTATTGCGACACCAATGATCTTTTGTAAAGTGCTGTATCCAGGAACGGTAACTCTCTCTGTGTCTAAGGCTCGCATTAGCTCCGTGAGTAAAAATCGAGGCTGTGCGTGGATCTTGCTAAGTTGTCCCGCTTTACCCATAAGTGTTCGGTGTTGAGGCTGACCGAAACTGTGAAAGTTATGACATTGCAGGATGATCTTCTGTTGTGCCAGCCGTGTATTTTTACTGGGAGTGCTGTCGGGAATACTCTCACCCAAGAAGTAGCGTTTCATGAGGTAATCGCAATCCATCCTCACCTCATTCCAAGGGAAAACAAAAAACTGGTGGCAAGCCTTGAAGTATCCCAGTTGAAGCAAGAACAACAACATAGTTCCGGTTTGACGAAATGATTCAAAAATCAGTGTTTCGTCAGGATCAAGGGAAAAGTAAAGTTCGCGCTCTTCTTCAGAAAAACAGGGAATGGCAAACAGCGCTCGCACCTCATCCTGACTTAAAATCGTTAAGCGTTTGGTGCCCTTTGTCATATTGTTGCCTTATTGAAAACGAGGGTTTTTGATAAATTTTCGTCCTATCCACAATGGTATGGAAAATAAGGGCTTTCTGTTATCAAAAACCCTTCTTGAAATTATATTCTCAATTGCTTACCATATCACGAGTTTTGATAATGTCGTGGAGGCACCATGCAAACAGAACCTTTTCCACACCCAGAATTACTTGGCCAGTTTCGCCAGTTTGGTGAATTTGGTCCTGCATATCAGATCGTGACATCGATTCGTCCTATAGAAGGTAATGATTGGCTACTCCTAATCCAGTTAGCAGAGACTGGTGAAGAAGTCGAGTACCGCTATTCTCGTGCTGAGAAAGATCCGGTGGTGCATTGATGTTCGCTATTGCATTTGATTTGGTTGTTGCCGAGACAGAGCAACATCACCCTAAAGGCGTCACCCGAGCTTATGCAGACATTGGTTCTACCCTTCAGGCTTTTGGATTCGAGCGTGTTCAAGGCAGCCTGTATGTCTCAGATAACGAAGACATGGCAAATTTGTTCCGCGCCATCAGTGCACTGAAAAATCTCACATGGTTTCCGCCTTCGGTGCGGGACATTCGCTCCTTTCGTGTTGAACAATGGTCAGATTTCACGCCATTGATTAAGGAACTGTAATGCAAGTTGGTTATGCCAGAGTATCCACAAAGGATCAGAACTTAGATCTGCAACGGGAAGCCCTAGTGCGGGCTGGATGCGACAAAATATATGAGGATAAAGCCAGTGGCACTAAAGCCTCACGCAAGGGTCTTGATATTGCATTAGAGGTGCTGCGAGAGGGCGACAGTCTGGTGGTCTGGAAGTTAGATCGTTTAGGGCGAAATGTGAAGGATCTGGTGGCACTGGTTGGTGAACTCGAACAGCGTGGTACTCACTTCACATGCCTGACCGACAATATTGATACTTCAAGCACTGCCGGCCGATTCTTTTTCCACGTTATGGCCAGCCTGGCGCAAATGGAGCGAGAACTTCTTGTGGAGCGCACGCTCGCAGGCCTTGATGCTGCCCGTAAACGTGGTCGCGTTGGTGGTAGGAAACGCACTATGACAGATTCCAAACTACAATCGGCTAAACGCCTGCTAGCAGATGGCATTCCGCCTAAAGATGTTGCATCGGATTTGGGCGTTTCTGTACCAACACTCTATCGCTGGCTGCCCGCATCCGAACGCTCACAACTTTAGATGGATTACTTATGAGCAAACGCAAATCAAAAAAATGATATGAAAATTACTGTTATAGCAGCTATCAAGTTTATAGTTAAAAATATATAAATTGAGAGAAACCCCTATTCTATAAGCCTTACAGCCGGTTTATTTATTTATACATATATCAATAGAGCGTATAAATACTTTTTAGAAGGGGACTTTGCCTGCATCTCGAATGCCTGCAATTCGCCCATTGCGGACTCAAGGAATTTTGAGTCCAACACGACTTCCACTCCAAAGGATCTACCCAGTTCTTCTAAATTATTGCCCTTGGGCTTGATCAGGAATCTTTAGATTCGCAATACTGAATAGTCCTTTGACGAGCTCGCCTAGTCGGCCTGAGGCGGGGTCTTGAGCAATATTGCGGCACGCCTCGGAAAAAGTATCCATAGCCGATCCAAAGTGTGACTTATAGGTCGGCTCCTGGGAACATAGTTTTAGCATTTGGCGCATGAAAGTTTTCAGATCCGGGATTTCCAAAGTTCTGATGGTCAGCTCGAAGTCGGCCACTGTTGCTAACTTCATTACCGCCTCTTGCTTATGTCCCCAACTACTTTGTTTCGCGATGTAGGTGCATACATCAAAGACCGTCGTTTTAGCCTGCACATTGGCTTGCATAGAGACGAATTGTTCATGTATTTTCGGATGGATAGGTCGGTTAAATGGATCGTCGAACGCGAAGTCCTCTATATCTTTGCTCTTGAACTTCTCAATCCACTTCTCAATCATTTCTTTGCCGATATCGACATCCTTCAGCTGATCAGCCATATGACCTACGAGTACAGTTATATCGAAGGCGTCTAGCAGATGAGCCTTAGGTACCAAAGCTTTGGCTTCTTCAAGTAGTTCAACTTCGGTCAACCTGTGGTTCCAGAACAGTTGTGTGTGGAATTTATCCAATTGATTGCGCGCCTCCATTTCATTGGACTCCGACTTGTATCGATCGATGACTTTTGAAACGGCTCCAACGTCGAACAACCCAGATTGTAAAAATTCTACTACCAATATTTCATAGTCGTCACAGCTTGAGATACCCAATTCGTTGAGCATTAGCTTCCATCTGCCTTCGCGCTTGCTATCCTCATTGGGCTCCTCATCCTCTACGAGGAGCTTATCACAGGTGCTACTGGTTCCCATGGAAAGGACAAAGCTTATATTGGGGCCATCTTCAATCCCATTATAGTTGACGGCTGCGAGCACAACCGTTGATGGAACTACACGAGTGAGAATAGCTTCCGACAGGCTCCCCCTATCCTCAAGAATCGAATTGACTACTTTAATAATTTTACAGATGATTCGAATATTTGTGATACCGGAGATGTCGACGGCCTTTCGAATGTGCTCCGCATAGGCAGACGGTTTCAAAACGATGGCAATGTCGAAGGCTTCCATTGAAGTTGTCTCCAACCTGATCTCCTCATCCATCACCTTCTCGCGCAAAGTGTCCCACATTACTCGATTGGCAAGCTTGTCACTGTTGAGAATTAGAACAAAACGCGCACCATACTGTTGGGTGTATTCGTCGATAAATCCTAGGACCTCGTCGATACTGAGTTTCTCGTGCTTACGTTCGATGTCGTCAAGGACAATCATTTTGTCTTTCATGATTGCGGGCACAGCCAACAGTGCGAGTTCGTCCAGCACCGAAAAGCCTTTGTGAAGTGAGGTCAGCACTTTCATGGCTCCCTCACACCCAATACGGACATTCTCCCAAACCGCTGGTTGCTCTTTCGCCTTGGGCAGCGCGCTTTGGACTATTTTAAGCTTAATCTGGCTCATGTCACTGAGACCAAACAAGGAGACATAGAGGGCCTGGTTGACAATTTTGTTTTCCGAGCCATCTCGGAGCTGGCGCCAAAGATGACTCTTACCTGTCCCCCACTTGCCAGACAAAGCGATGACCTTATTATCTATATCCTCTAACATCTTGGTCAACTGCTCCTCCGCTTTCTTTAACGACATGGCGCATCTCTCTACAAGCACAAATTTTAGGAAGTCATATGTTAGCGCCTTGCTAAAAGCATGTCGCGAATTGAACCCTGAATTAGTTAAATCTCTACCGTTGAAAGATACTAGCATCGGCCAATCCTGAGGGTCCGAGCCAAGAATTTGAGGAGTTTATAGCAGAATTAGTAAGGTTGGTATCGATTGAAATTCAAATAGTATATTGAAGATCTTCCATAACGGTATCCCAGTCACTTTTATGATCAAGCTCAATGGCGGCAATGTGGAATAAGCAGTTACTCGATACTTTTTCAATTGGCGAATAATGTGGGTGGGGTCTAAGGTGCAACGGAACGGAAAACCACGTTAAGCCTCTCCACTATTGTCCTTTGGATCACGCAATGGTCTCAGTAGTCCTTAAGACACTTCGTCAGGGACGGAAAATTGATAGGAACGCATTCAAGCCTCTGTAACCCACATTCCACCGTAAATCAAAATCTCAAATGCAACACTAATTGGCTAAACTGGTGATTTTCTAACAGAAAATTACGGTTATGAACTCAATATTACCTTCGAAACCGTAAATTTCTATTTAAATGCCCCGCTAGTCCAATCTGAAAAACGGAGGTTTTTTATATCAATCACCTATAGGGATGCTTGTGTATTCCGTCCCCTTATATGGTGAAGGACCCTATAGCAATTCCACGATTCTAAGCGCTTGAGCTTATCGATATTTTGCGCCATAGCCCTGGAGTTGTCCCATAGGTAGCCGAAAATCGGCGTGTGAAAGCAGAGACGGATGTATACCCACATTGCTCCGCAATCTCGGCCATACCTAATCGGTTCAGCTCCAACATCTCCTTTGCTTTGGTCATTCGCCATTGCGTCAGATAGGAAATTGGACTCATGCCGATAGCTGCATTAAACCGGTCGGAAATCACCGAACGTGAAGATCCCGCATGGCTTGCAAGCTTGTCTAGCGTCCATTGATGCTGGGGATTTGTATGAATGGCTTGCAGACACAGCATCAATTTCGGGTCGCGCAACGCGGCGATAAACGAGAGCTTTCCCGTATCCGATGCTACAGCATTACGCAAAAACTGGATTAGGATGATTTCTACAATTCGGTGAAGGACAAATGATGTTCCCTGATCCGCCAGATTTGCTTCATCGGACAAAAGACGTAGTGCCGACCCGCAATGCGGATCGCTAGCTTGTAAAACAACGACGTTAGGTAGAACAGACAAAATTGGATGCTCGTTAGCGCGGTCGAAACGTAGATAACCACAAAGCAAGCGCGTATCTGTCTCTCCATCTCCAACGGAAAGTTCGCCATCAATAATTGGGTACGCCTCTAATATCTCTTCCAAAGCGACGGGGTTGGAAAAGTCTGCGCTTGATGAAAGCACCTGCATGCTACCTTCAGGCACCAGCACTAGATCGCCGGTTTCAAGGAGTTCTGGTTCTCCTCCCAGTACGGCAACATAGCAGGCGCCTTCCAGTACACAATGAAACCGGATAAGGCGTTTGTCTTGGGGTAAACAAAAAGAAAATGGAGAACACAAGGCAGCATGAAAATACAACTCTGCTCTTAAGCGGAGACTGGCACAAATATCCGTAAGCACATCCATCTGTTCATACTACGCTTTTCCGGTTGATCTGCAAAGATATTCAGCTATATGGGCATAGATATGCCTGATTATTTGTGTCCTAATGTGGTATTGTCACTTTCTGAGATCGCCCTTATGTCCCTTGAAACAATGCTTGCTCTGATAGGATTTGCTTTTGTTATGTCGGTTTCACCCGGACCCAGCAATTTCCTACTTTTGTCTTCAGGCGCGAATTTTGGTATAGCACGTACCTTTCCCTTGATATTTGGAATTAGTTTTGGATTTCTGAGCATGGTATTTGCCGTGGGTCTTGGGTTAGGAAAGACATTAGAGACTTACCCAGCAATCGGAATGGGACTTCGGATTGCTTGCTCAGTCTATATTTTCTGGTTGGCATGGAAGATTGCCAACAGTCGAGGGATAGGTCCCGAGGCCGCTGATGAGATGGAAACGCCGTTTACTTTCTTGCAAGCAGCCAGTCTGCAAATTGTTAACCCGAAAGCTTGGACCGTGGCTTTGATCGTTACCGTCTCATATATGGCCCCCGATGCACCCATCACGAGCCTGACTCTCTTAATCCTAATATTCGCTGTTGTGAACATCCCTTCCATCAGTCTTTGGGCGATGTCAGGCCATGCTTTGCGTAATTTCCTTAGCAAGGGAAATCGCATTACTGTGTTTAATATTGGTATGGCGATTCTACTGATTGTCTCAATGCTTCCCGCAATTCTGTCAGTAGGCGATATTTCAGCATCGCTATGACGCAATTCTGAGTAAACGCCACAAATAAGTCGACAGGAAGAAGATTCGCTCAGATTGAAAACTTGAGAGCCATTTTTAGTAAATTCAGTGGTTTAAGATAGGCCAAGTTAGGTGGCTAAAAACAGGGTGGCCAAGATAGATCGTGTATTGTATTAATTGGCCATGTGAATATACTAGGCACATTACTGTATACCCTTTTTAGCCCCCTGATTATGAAAGTAGCCCGAATCTACCTCCGTGTAAGCACGGAAGAACAAGACCTCCAGCGACAAGAGGCTATTGAAGCGAATACGCGAGACGCAGGATATTACGTTGCCGGCGTTTACCGAGAGAAAGCTTCCGGCGCGAGAGCAGATCGCCCTGAACTATTGAGAATGATCGACGACTTGCAAGATGGCGAGGTGGTCATTGCTGAAAACATTGATCGAATTAGCCGTCTACCGCTTATCGAGGCCGAAAAACTGGTAGCTTCGATTCGTTCTAAGGGAGCACGACTCAGTGTTCCTGGTCTTGTTGATTTATCAGACTTGGTTGCCGAGTCTGATGGTGTTGCTAAAATAGTGATCGAGTCGGTTCAAGAGTTATTATTAAAACTGGCATTACAAATTGCCAGAGAAGATTACGAGGTTAGGAAGGAACGCCAACGCCAGGGAATTAAACTTGCCAAGAAGCAAGGCAAATACAATGGACGCAAACCAAACACACTCGCTCACGAGCAAATAATAACCCTGCGCCAATCATCAACCAGCATTGCGCGTACAGCAGAGCTGACTAACTGTAGCATCAGCCAGGTTAAGCGAATATGGGCGTTACACAAAGAACGAACTAAGCGTGCCGGTTAGTTTCTTAACCAAGACGCAGCGCGAACAATATGGCCGATACAACGGGTCACCAACTGCCCAGGAGCTCTCTCGCTATTTTCATTTAGATGACTCTGATCATTTACTGATTGCGAAGAAGCGAACGGCTCATAATCGTTTAGGTTTTGCTGTGCAACTGTGTACATTGCGTTACCTTGGGACATTCATACCAAACATCGATGTGCCGCAGATGGTTGTCGATACCGTTTCTAACCAATTAAACTTAGTCGGTGATGCAGACTTAGATATTTATCGAAATGGAAACCAGCACTGGATTCATGCCGATGAAATCCGACAACACTACGGGTTTACGGACATAACAGAGCGTCGAGTTGCCTTTACATTTTCACGTTGGCTGTACGCTCTTTGTTGGACGGGTACTGATCGACCCAGCATCTTGTTTGAGCGTGCACGTTATTGGCTTCTGTCTCACAAAGTTATCTTGCCAGGCTACAGCACACTTGAACGCTTTATTGCTAAAGTGAGAAGTCGAGTCGAAGCCAGAGTTTGGCAAACGTTGATCTCCGATGTAACGCCAGAACAAAAAACACAGCTGGCGGCATTATTGGTTGTTGCACCGGGCGAAAGCCGGACAGAAATGGAGAAGCTACGCAAAGGTCCAGTGAGCATAAGTGCCCAATCAATACTTCATGAAATAAAACGTCTACAGAGTGTTCGCAGCCTTCACACGCCATGGCATTTCCCAGGGCACATCCCAGACGTGCGAGTTATGAGTCTCGCACGATATGCCAGTACAGCAAAAGCAGCAACGATAAGACGCATGTCTGAGCCTCGCAAAGTGGCTACATTGAGAGCATTAATCGCAAGTCTAAGCATCTCAGCTCAGGATGATGTCTTGGTGGTTTTAGAGCAACTACTAAGGAAAATATTTAGTGAATCCATAAAGAAGTACCAGCAGAAACGGCAGGCGAGCCTAAAGGTTTACGATCGATCAGCCGCCGTTCTTGCAAAAGTATGCCGACTAATTTTAGATGAGAGAATATCTGGCGACAATCTTAGAGCAAAGCTATTTCAGGAGGTATCACAGGAGTCTCTAGTAACGGCGGTTGATCGCGTCACAGGGCTTATTCGACCAAAGAATGATGTTCATTTTTCAGAACTCGATGAGCGTTACAGAACAATTCGAAAATTTCTACCAGCCATACTAGAAAATATTACGTTTGAAGGAAACGCGAACGGCCAACACCTTATTGACGCACTGAATTGGCTACGGGAGAACTTGACCCAAACGAAGCTCACATTACCGGCACCCAGCGATGTCGTTAAAAAATCATGGCAAGCGGATACCTACGGTAAAGAAGAGCAACCATTCGACCTTCATGCCTACGTATTTTGCGTATTAGATAGCTTACGGGCATCCCTGAAACGCCGAGATGTCTTTGTCTCTCCAAGTTGGCGTTACTCTGACCCTCGCGCCAACCTTCTTGCTGGACAAGAATGGGAGTCGAGTAAGGCGATGGTTTGCCGAGCTCTTAACCTGTCGAGCACCCCAAATCATTCACTCAGCTCATTAGCCACTGAGTTAGATGAAACTTATAAGGCCGTTGCTAAACGTCTCCCTGAAAACACAAAAGTATCTATCGATACTGGTGGTGCAAAAGCGCACTTAAATCTTACGCCAATCGATAAAACCCTAGAGCCACAATCGCTTCTGGACTTACGCAAACGGATGGCTAAAATGATGCCTCGGGTAGATTTACCAGAATTAATACTGGAGGTATCTGCCCGAACCAATTTTACTAGTGCGTTTACGCACATCTCAGAAAAAGCATCTCGGGCTAAAGACATTAATACCAGCCTATGTGCCGTCATCATGTCAGAGGCTTGTAATACAGGGTTCGAGCCGTTGATAAAGCCTAATGTTACCGCCTTAAAACGTGACCGTCTTTCATGGGTTGCGCAAAATTACGTTAGAGATGGGACTATCACTGACTCGAATGCAATCTTGGTGAGCGAACACACAAACATTCCTCTATCCAGCAGTTGGGGCGATGGCGAGATAGCTTCCGCAGATGGGATGCGCTTTGTGGTACCCGTTAAAACCGTCCATGCTGGACCAAACCCGAAATACTTTGGGTATGGGAAAGGGGTTACCTGGTACAACCTGTTGTCCAACCAGCTTACTGGACTTAATGACTTACCAGTACCAGGAACCATGCGTGACAGTATGAGCCTACTGGCCGTCGTGCTAGAACAGCAAACCGAACTCCAACCTACCACAATCATGACTGACACTGGTGCTTACAGCGATGTTGTCTTTGGGCTTTTTCGTTTACTCGGATATCGGTTTAGCCCCCGGCTTGCTGACATTGGCGAGACGCGCTTCTGGCGGCTAGACCCTCTTGCTGATTACGGAGACCTTAATGCCATCTCGACTCACGTAGCGCGGCTGGACAAAATGGAACCCCACTGGGAAGACATGCTTCGACTTGTAGGCTCGTTACGATTAGGAAGACTCTCCGCACTCGATATTATGAAAACACTGCAAGTCGGCAATAAGCCTACACGCCTTGCGTTGGCCATTGCCGAATACGGGCGAATTGATAAAACCATTCATCTGCTCACGTACATCGATGATGAAGATAAACGGCACGAGATTCAAAAGCAGCTCAATAGGGTTGAAGGCCGACATAATTTGGCTAGAGAAATATTTCATGGAAAACGAGGAGAGCTCCGAAAACATTATCGAGAAGGCCAGGAAGATCAACTTGGCGCTCTGGGGCTAATGTTAAACATTGTTGTCTACTGGAACACCCTCTACATGCAGGCTGTATTAGAGCAATTGAAATCAGATGGTTATCCCGTTAAAGAAGAAGATGTAGCAAGACTGTCGCCCTTAATATTTAGTCACATTAACATGCTTGGCCGGTATCAATTCTCCATTCCGGACGAAGTGTCTAAAGGCTTACTGAGGCCATTGCGGAATCCGAATGATACTATTGGAAGAGCTTAACGTGGTTTTCCGTTCCGTTGCACCTTAGGCCCCTGGGTCAAGACGTTTATGTTTACAGGTCGTTATAGCTAGTTGATTGCCTCGACTGTATTGCTCAATAAAAGACCACCTGTTGGTACTTTTGGAGGCGTTTCACACAAAACCCCTTATTGGGTCGTTGGCATGCCCTGCGGCTATCTGCTGGGCTTTGTGTTCGGCTTTGGCGGCGTGGGCGTTTGGTCGGGATTGGTGATTGGTCTAGCCCTTGCCTCGGTATTGCTGATGGCGCGTTTTTGGGGGCCAACGTTGCGAGGGCTGCGGGCATGACTTTTGGGCGATTAAAAAGCAGGTTGGCTGAGCATTCTGCTCCTGGATATTCAAACCAAATAATTTATCGGCCATAAAATAGGGTAATATGGCCGATAAATCACTGTATTTGACTAAAATGGCCGATAAACCCGAAAAACGTCGATTGCTGTCTTCTTTGCAGCACGCCGACAAACCGTTGTCACTAACCGAGCTTATCCAGATATCTGGCGTCGATATTCCTGTTCGTACGGCGCGGCGCTGGCTTTCACAATGGGTTGAGTCCGGCATAGCGCTGAAACAGGGGAGCAATAGAGGTACAAACTACAAGTATGTTGAGAAGAGAATGCTTCTCGGGTACCTGCACGGATTGGATAGCGACATTCAGCAGCGACTCGTTCACCAGATTCGTGACTTATGGACACATAATTCCACCGCTCTTGAAGGCAATACACTGACCCTCGGTGATACACAGTTCTTACTCGAACAAGGGCTAACTATTTCAGGCAAACCCCTGAAAGACCATCAAGAGATTATTGGCCACGCCCTAGCGATCGATATCATTTATGGAATGCTTGACGGACTTGTTACCAAAGAGCAGGTTTTTGGCTTGCATTGCGCTGTGCAGACTGAGCATGTCATCGATATGTACAAACCCAATGGTGCCTGGAAGCTCGAAATTAATGGCACCTACGCATTGAACGATAATGGAAAACAAGTGTTCATTGAGTACGCCCACCCGAATCAGGTAGAAGCGTTAATGAGGGAGATAATCGCCACAATTAATAACAGTGAGGCTAGCAGTCAAAATGCGCATGAAGTCTACGCGAAAATTCACATGGGCATCGTCCACATCCATCCGTTTTGGGAT
>JAJNBS010024923.1:0-11952 GCA_028455975.1 Notopais sp. c TS-2021
AAATTCGCTTCTTAGTTTTATAATAGTCTTGATTAAAGGATTTTTTTACACGAATAATCCGGATATTTTCAGATTTCAAAAGGTTAATTAGATCTAGTATAGTGTCCTATATAAATATATATTTCCATTCAATATTGTTATATTTTTTTCCAGAAAACATAAATTATACAATAAATATATAGTTTTTAAACAGTTGTGGTTATTGTAATGTTATTCCGAAGTAGTTTATTTCTATTTTTTATTGTGTGCATAGAAAAATCTAGTGGACTAGGTTAGTATGATTTATATAAACATTGTAATTTATAAGTATTTAATTATTAATTTCATAAGCTTCTTTAAATATTGACTCGAAATATTGGATATCAACAATTCTAATTAAATTTTTACAAATTGGTCATTGATTTTATTTAGAAATGTGAAAAATGACCCCCTCTAAAAATTATTTTTATTATATAATAGGACAGGAATGACTAGTTTTAATGAAATTTTCGAAGATTGGTCATTAGATCATGACTTTTGTTTGTCCGAACAATCATGTTTTACTGAAGTGAAATATGGTCCACCTCCACCCTTAAAAGTTCAATTGCTCATGACCTGCACTTTAAAATTATATAAAAGTAAAATATTTACCTTTAAAATTAATGGCCAGCATGGGAGACTGATTTCAGTGATATTTTCACAGATTGGTCAATTATTCATCAACTGTCACTTAGTTGACCACTAAGCTCGGGTAATAGGCGGGAGTAACTATGACACTCTTAATAGAGTCGAAAAAATATAATGACCTCTGAAACTATATGAAACAGTAAAACACGTCTCCCCAGGCCTTTTAAATATTAAAAGATTGGTACCGCTAAACGGGGTGACGTCGGATGTGGGGTGTATTATGACGGTCAAGTCGGATAATTAAATATGCATCAAGTAGCTATAAACTTTTGCACCTAGAACAATTTTTTTTGTTCTAGGTGAATTAGTTAAATTAAGTATCAATAAAAAAATATAAAGTTAATACATTGATTATAATAATACAAGATAAGAAAAGTGTATTGACGAAAGGAAATGTTTTATTTTTCTTCTACATTTTCAGTTATTTAATAGTTATCTGTAAAGTGACCTAAGTTGAATATTTAATAATACATAATTAACATAAACAAACTCTGAAGTTCATGACACTTTAAGATTTACTCTGGTCTTATAATCAAGTATGAATTTATATTTCAGGAAAGGAATGTGATCCAGGCATTCCTTGTACGCCGCTGACAGAATGTCCTTCACTGTTGAAATTAGTCAGGTCTGGTGACTTAAAAATGATCAATCAAGTTCACACCGAAATTTGTAACTTCATTGGACGAAAATCATCGGTGAGTTTTATAATAAGATATTTGCCGACACATTTTATAGATAGAGGATTCTCGTGTAGATTTTCGTTACTAGCGAACTCCAATTTCAGAACAAAAAGGAGTATCTACATATAGAAAGATGTAAACATCATTAATTTATTGATAACAAAAATATTTTGTTCTAATCAGGTGTGTTGTAAAGATAAAGCTGTAGTTAACCCAACACCAACTGATCCTGACACTTCAAAATTGATCCCAACAAAATGCGGAACACCAGAAAAACTAGATCGAATTATAGGCGGAGAGTTGGCCCCCAGAGCAGTTTATCCATGGATGGTCGCTATGGGATATGAATGTTTGTTACATTATTCATTGACAATTAATTATATTATAACTATATTATAATATAAACATAACGAGAGCTTTATTTTAGCAATTGGGGTTCATGGAATAGAATTTCTATGTGCTGGATCTCTTATCAGCAACCGTTACGTGTTAACAGCAGCTCACTGCCTTGATAAGAACCTCCTTGGGACAAAAAGATTGTAAGTTGGAAACTAAATTTTCTTTAATTCCTGAAATATTTGTTGTTATAATTTTAAAATTTCAATTGAATTTCTTATAATTGCTTTATAAATTAACGATTAAGGGCATATCAATGGCTATTTATTATAATCGCGGTGAATAATGTAGTTTTGATAAATAAATATATAATAATTAATATAATTGAAAATATATCTCTTCGATTAGTGAAAAATTTGTTGTAATTTAACATGGTATCGTTAAGAATTGTTAGTTAAATTAGAAAATTAAATAGTAAAAGTAGAAGAAAATTAGTAATTTAAATAGTAAAAGTAGAAGAAAATTAGTAAATTAAATAGTATAAAGGTAGAAGAAAATATATCTTTACTGAAAATGTTAAATTTCTGACAGGAAAGTGCTTCATGTCGGTGAATGGGATCTAACAACTAATGTCGATTGTGAAGTTACAATTATTGGATCGGATTGTTCCCCTCCTCACGTATTAGCAAGAGTCGAACAGGAGATAGTCCACCCTCTATATAATCAGAGAGCGGAGTCTTCGGATGATATTGCACTTGTTCGGTTGACTGCTCCTGTCGCATTTGCAAGTAGGTTAAATATTATTCAAGATTATTTGACTCTTATTGAAAGCGATTACGTAAGTCAAAATAATTATTTGAATGGAGGTCACACAAAACAAATATTTTCAACGTATAAAAAGAATAATTTTTTTTAGTAAAATCCACTTTTCAATCTGAAGTTTTCTGGTAAAATTAATATTCTGGTGAGATTTGTACAGATTGCTAACAATGTTATTTTTAAATACTTTATTTTATTTAAGATTAATTACTTTTGTCAGTCTAAATTATAATAATCATGACTCATATAGTAAAACGAATATTATATTTTAACTACAGTCAGTAACTACAGAATTAATATTAAAACTTATAGGAGTTGTCTGGTTCTGAGAATATTATTTCCATCTTCGTTTTGCTGAGCTAAATTAGTTATTGTGATTGGACAGTTTTAAATCTAATTCTATGATTGAAAATTAATCTCAATTAATTTCAACTCCAGCTCTAGATCTTTTCCATTTTCTCCTTCGATTTTTATTTTATATTCATATTGACTTCTATTATCAATTAAGAAGTCATTGAAAATTTATGATTTATATCTGCGTTCACTTGTTTTTGAATATTGAATTCAATTTGTAAAAAAAAATCTATCAGCTAAGCAAGAAAATTCATGTATCACCACCAGTTGTATATACATTACCATTTCAAAGCTTGTGGTCTAACAGTAACGTTCGCGATCTAAAATGCTAATTCGCTAAAAATGTAATACAGAACCTTTATCGTAATTTGTGTTTAGGTCACATCCAACCTATCTGTCTACCAACCAAGATATTAAACCCAGAAGATCCTGCGCATGAAAACAGAACTCTTATAGCTGCTGGATGGGGCATCACAGACAACTTCAGAAGAAGTGATCAGCTTCTTAGAGTTAATTTAGATTTGAGAACTGGAACATTATGTAGCAACAGCTATAGAGAAAGATTCGTTTCAAAACAAGTGAGTAATTTTTCTGTTCCAGGTTTTATCAGCATTCTAAATCAATCACGTTTTATCAATTATGAAAATACGTACCTGTTCCACTCAGTCATTATATTGGCAGTAATGAATTTGTAATTCGTATAACTTGAGTGGCACCCATGAAATGTATGCCTCAATAGATTTTACTTTTTAATAATTTTTATAATCTATAAAAAATCATAATTTAAACATAATTGATTTTAATATGTTGTTCTTCAGTATATATATATAATTTTTTGGGCGGTCGTACATCACCATGCAAATCAAAATTAGTTTCCATATTCTTATAAAGCAGTTGGTTATGCACAAGTGTTTTACGGATAATGGAATCATGATTTACAACTATATTTCTTATTCAAATTAAAAATAGTGATTAGAAATGTCAAATATGCCAAAAGATGAATCCATAATGGCCTCTTCAAAATATTATGTGATAAATCAGGAGATTTTAGTAAAAAACTCGACTATAAATTTTCAATAATGAAAAACATCTTGGATCAATTTGGACTTAATGAAAATAAATCCATTTTTAACTCTAAATATATAAATCGCTTTAACTAACGAATTTCATATCAATGGTAATATTTATCGATTGTCAATAAATGAAACTCATTCATTTGATTACACATTTATTATGACATTTTATTTTTTTATTTAAATTATATTTCATTAATTAAAGCATTTTTTCCTTTGTTTTATTATTCAGTCAGTAAAATTATACATATTTTCACTTAATAATATTTATAGAGCCTATTAACCATTCAATAATGAAAATATGTTATAACTATTGATGTTTTTATCTTTGTAGTTATGTGTAGGAGGCAAACAAGGTGTTGACACTTGTAAAGGAGATTCTGGAGCTCCTTTGATGATGCCTGGAGTAAATGGTCCCCCGTTTTATCAAGTAGGAGTTGTATCCTATGGACCTTGGCCATGTGGTCAAGCTAAATCTCCTGCAGTTTACACTTCAGTCACCGAGTATCTAGACTGGATTCGTGAAAATGTAAAACCATGAGTCAGGACTACATGTCGTACATTTATAAAACCCATTTAATAATTATTAAATAATATTCTAAACTATATTTGAATTAATATTTCCTCTTGATTTGATTGCCCAACAACCTGTTTATATTTTCCAATTATTAACATTGTTACAAATAGTTTTTTTTATACTTTCATAATTGAACTAGCAAGAGAATAATACAAATACTGTACGGGTACTAGAAGAGGCTGAATAGTAATACATACATTTATTTTATTGAAACTAAGATGAAAATTAAGATACTTGTTAACTAATATTAATAAATATAAAATTATACTTCTGCTTTAGTTATTTACTCCCAAATAAAACTTAGCAGTCAAACAATAGGGTATTTAGACCTCTATGATTATTTAAAATAGTAATCAGCTTTGGGCCTAAATGTAACTTAGCCTCTTTCTGAAAGTTAATTTATAAGAAGGAACGAATTTGCTGTTATAAATTTCATTTTTGCTAAAGTATTCGTCGAGGAATCATATTTTATCAGTTCGAAATCTTGAAGAACGATGTATAAGATTCATCATGCTTTATAGAGACTGAAAGAAATTAGTTGATGACTGCCATTATTGTTATACGAAACAAGCCAAATGAAACCGACAATAGGCGTATTTTCGAATGCACTACAAAACCGATCTGGATCTAAATTGAATGGTAAAAAAATATTGTTCACCAATAGAAAACCAATCAAGAGTCGATGTACTCAATAAAGCTAAAATTAATCAATTTATTTTAAATAATTATCTTGTTTTATCAAATTGCAATCTTTTGTATTTTAATTCTTCTAAGAAATATTTATCATTATCATTATTCGTCACTAATTTAATAACACAGAGATTTGACATTACTAAGGAAGGCTGCATGGAATAGTTGGGATTAAATTTGGTTCCATGGGGAATATATTTTAATAAATAAATTCGATTTAGTTGTAATTGACTAATATTTAAAAATCTGAGTATTTGATATTTTATACCATTCTTTTTAATGTTGATATATATAATTTATCTCTTAATTTTTGTTGATGCTGACTATCAGAGCGGACCGCTGAGTGTCTAAGTACTGTAGATCATACTTATAGTTTGTTAATAGGGCCGTCCTAGAAATAATAATATCTATCAGAAGTCAGAGGTTACAACTGACATGCTAACATCTACAGCAATTCTGACAGAGGCTTGAATAATTTCAATAATTTTGACTGTACTTAGATAAATGGCATCACCCGTCTGATAACTATAACAAGAATTCTACAATTTCATCAACGCAAACCACACATACAAGTATGCATAACGAAGTATTTCACAGAACATTTACTATCATATACAATGCATAGACAGACGTCACTTATTTTAATGAGACATTTTAGAAAAAGGAAAATGATAATGAAACAATTCGTGTGAATTGATTAACATATAATTGTTCAATATAAAGTTTTTGTGAGTTCTCATTCACATAATAAAATAATGTAATGCATATAGGTTGTACTGAAACGATATTATTCATTATGTGAATCGATATAAGTATTCCAATATTTCAGAACGAAAGTTACTGTTTCAGATTCTGATGAATCCAGTCAACGTATGGGCTGACAAGAGTGAAAATGGAGGGAGCTTCTTGTCCACCGCATGTTCTATCTATTCCATAAGACGTAATCCCCATTTGAACATATGGCTTTCCTGTCTGTTCAAAGAGTACCAAAGGTCCACCAGAATCTCCGCTACAAACGTTCATTCCTTTCGGCCCACCAACGCATAACTGTAATTAATCAATTATACTGTTGTAAATGTAAAATAATGCAGTAACATTAAACGGTAGATTGGTGTTTTGGACACCAAATTAATCTATACTTGGTTAGGGAGATGTGGCACCCTCGGTTAGGATGAAGCTAATATGGACTTAAAAAAAATTACCGTAGAGATGTTCTGGAAAACCATATAAAAAAGATAATTTATATAGAAAGAAAATTACATGAGACTGACAATAGGAAATCTGATAGAAATCTATTGCATATTAATCTCATTTGTTATTATTATTTATTTCTAAGTCATTTTATATGATTTTTATATATAAGCTGTTAAATGATGTTACTTTCTAATATATATATATATATTTATTCTTACAATAAATATTTATCATTTATCATTTATCATTTATCATATATATTTCATAGTTAAAACTAAATAATGCTATAATAAATTATTTGCCCGTCAGCAACTGACGGAATACTTTGGAATAATTTGACAATCAAAACTTATAAGACAACCAAAGGATTAATAAATATGAATTTTATAAATGTTAAAATATTCTCAAATTTCTGTATAATGTTTTGTATCAATTTCTAAAAAATATTCGAGAATATTTTAAAATTCATTAAACCTTTCTTTATCCAATAATTTTATATTTTCAAATAATTCCAAAGTTTTTTTTTAAATGAAAAATAAAAAAGTTAAAAATTTAAATTAACAAAATCAAAATATATTGAACATAAAAGTTCAGTGTACGAACAAATCTTTTTCTGTATGTAGATTGCCTCCTTTATACGGAGACCATTCGCATCATTTTCTCTTGCAACTATCATCGTATTTTATATTATTTCTTCTTTATCGAATCTTTTATTGTGTACATTTTATCCGTAAAATCTAATTGCTCCTTTTTACTAGTGCTGTTTACAGCGTACTTTTAATGTATTGGTAGTGTAACCAACGTACATTCTATTAATTTAAATTATGTACATTATTAACTCTATACAGTATTATCTTGAAAATATAATTTTATAACAAATAATAAAATACTATCTTTTAAAATTTCAAATAATTAGAAAAAAAAATAACAATTTATATAAAATTTCTATATTGTTAAATATTTTTGATCTATTTTATATGACGTCTATGTATGGTCATCTCTTTATTTTAAAATGAAAGTTTTCATAAAACAAAACCAAACATCAATGATGTATTTTAGTCCTTATGATGTGACGTATAAATAAATGATGGGCGCAAGATTTCTTGGGTAAATCTCATGTTGCCGGTTGGTTCAACCCGAGATTTACGTCACGGGGTAGAGTAATTTTACTGTGAAGACGAACCTCTTACGTCATTGTGTTTGTAATCTTGAACCAACCTAGTTCAAGAACCTGGGATGGGCGTATAAATATTTTGACGTGATAGCTTGCGGATGACCCCTGCTGCATGATCAAGCAAAAATGATAATAATAATTGAGAATTACCGTACCTCTTTATCGACGAATTGGCAGCCATACAATTTTCTACAAACTTCTCTTTCTATCAATGGAAGCTGGACATGGTGAAGCACATCATTGGTGGTAGAGTTTTCGTTCAGACCCCATCCCATCGCTATAAACTTGATGCCTTCATCTTTCATTTTTGGGTGGAAATCTTGAGATGGTAGACAAACGGTCTTGATGTGATCTGAAACAAAGTAGTTTTAGTTACAGGATACGTCTGTAATTAATAAAATAGACATAAAATACGGATAAAATATGGTGGGTATTCAAAAGCCTATCATTTTTGGGATATTCCGTACGGTAACCAAGATAGACAAATATTTTCAATGTCAATAATGGATATGTATAGCAACTGTGTATATAAATATATTGCTGTGTTAAGACTGTTTATATGTTGATCTCAAAATGGTCTTTGTCTTCCTTTTATTATTTTATTATTTTATAAATTGTTATCATGATTTTTTATTTGTGATGAAGAATACAACAGAAGGTTGATTAATGTTTTCAAATATTCAACTAGTTTTACCAAGTGGATCTTAATTGTTTTAGTTTTAAGAAAATTTGGTCGATTGCAAGTGATATTCGATTATTTATCCAGAAATAGCTACAAATAAATAGATTATAAATCAAAACTAGAATTGTTTATATAACTACGGTAGTAACTAACATTAAAAATAAATCCGTAGGATACGGTTCCGTAGATACAAAACTTACTCGATGTCAATGGAACAGGTCTATCTAATCTAATAAGGGCGATGTCATCTGATACAACCGCCCTGACGTTGTAATGAGGATGAATGATAATTTCTTCAACACCTGCCACGATATGAGGAGGGGAGCAAGTAGTTTCTACTCCGGTATCATTGTCACAGTCAATATCAGTATTCAGGTTCCAATCACCTATGTGAACCACATTGCTTGTCAATCGAAAAAGGAATTTCAGGTCAATGGAATTATAAATTAGGTTGTTTATATTAAGCGCCATTTGTGATCTGACATTTGCTGTCAGACATCTGTCAATATTTCTAATGCTACCTATTATATAATGATGATAGTAATTCTTTATTTCGTAAAATCAATTACATAGATGGGGCAGGTTACAATATTTTTTAATGGGTACAAATAATGACCTTATTATTTAAATCCTATAACAAAATACAGTGCAGCCCTATTATCTCTGATATTTTACCTACAGTAAAAAATATGATAGAGGAGTGTTCTCTGTGAATGAACAGGCCAATTATTATGAACTGAATTATAATTTAACCTTACGTAATGTTTTCAATTTCTGTTTCGACGCAGTGAGCAGCTATTAATACATATCGTTCACTGATGAGAGACCCAGCACAGAAGAATAACTTGACTGCAGGAAAATCTGTTGCTATAACGAAATAAAAAACTGTATCATTATATAAAATTGGAGTCAATATCAGTAGACATTGTTTTCTAAAAGTATTTTTAAATGCAATCGACATCAATAATCACATGAACAACATTAACCAATTACAGACATTGTTTGTACAAAGCAACCATCCAAGGATATGCTCCTCTAGGGGCTATTTCTCCTCCACTAATGAATGGATCTATCTTTCCTTGTCCCGGCATTCCACATTCTTTAGGAATAAGATCTTTTCCTAAAGGGACAACTGGGCATCCAATTTCACAGCATACCTTCTATATACATTAAAAAAATGGGTTTCATTAAAAGCACAAACTAAAACTTATTTAGATTCTTCTTCTTTTTTTTTTTTTATTCAATATTTTGGCCTGATTAATAATATGTTGTTTAAAATGTGGAAAAAATGAATACTGAGAAAGTTATTTGCCAGTAGCTTGGTCCAGTGCATTGTGTTCGAACCTCTCGACCGACAAGTCATGCGTTCGCGCCCCGTTCCACGCCTATCTTTTAGACCTTCAAATAAATCTACTTAGTTAGGGAGCACCGCCCCCGGTTATGATATAAGCCAAAATGGACTTAAAAAAAAGACCGCAGAAAAGTCCGTATGTACTTCCCTTCGATTGACTGAGATGTTTTTCCCAATTAGCCACGATGTTTGGAGCAGTTTATTTGTCGACGTTCATGATATCGATGTTTTGCTGTTGTGTTAGGTTAGATTAGGTTATAAAGAAATATAACCTAATCTAACCTATCGTGAAAAGAAGCAGTAAAATAAGGTGAACAAAAATAAGTTAAGTAAGAGAGTTGTTTTCATAAACGAAATCAAGGTACTCCTAGAAACTGATAAAAATATAGAGGAAGAACGAGACATTTTCGACCTGCTAAATATAAAAGGCAGAAATCTACGTCCAAAGCGGTCAACAATATCTGTTTATAGAAAGTAGTGTCAGTTATGCGTTTTCACCTGAAATTGACGCGACTTTAATCGTTAATAACTTCTTATCAATTTCTTATCAATTTCTTATCAATTACTTTCTCCATATTTTAAATAATATATTATTAATCAGTGCAAAAAATCTGAATACATTTTTAAAAAAACATTAAAACATAAAAAAATCCAATTCGTGTATTTTTGTTGTGGGAAATATTTTCAAATATAAATGAAATCAAAAGTGTTTTCAATTAAAAGTCATTTCAGTATCATATTTATAAAATTAAATACACTCACCATGAAACCACAAGTATTGGTTCGAACTTGGTCGATCTTTTCCTGGTCTTTAGATCCAAGAAGTTCCAGCATTCCAGAACATTCGTGAATAGATATACACTGACACTTTTTTACTGAAATTTAGTTATTTATCACAATGAGATTCATTTTCATTATTTATACAAGTATCAGTATAGTTAAAATTGAGTAAAATATTCCCTTAAATTCAATACATTTATTCAAAATGAGAATTCTAATATAGATAAAGTTTCCAAATTATGAAAATACACAATTCATTGAATAAGGTTGTATATTTTTGTGAATATAAATAAAAATAACTTACCAAGACCCTGTCCGCTACACTCTCCTAAGTATGCAAGTGACAGCAAGAATATCACATACATTTGAACTGCCATAGCTTTTAAAAGTGTATAATGATACCTATATAAAAAGTAATTAATTTTATTCTTAAAAAATTGATATAAATAAATTTCTTCTTCTTTAAAATATAAATTGAGTAATTAGAATAAATCAGCCTACTTGCTATTTATCAGAGAATGTTTCTACTTAAGCCTGGACATTCAGAAGTGAGGCACAGAAGGAAGAACTGCTATATATATATACACAATGAAGCCCTTGGTTTATCAAAACCATGGAATAATCAATTGTCGTAAATAATTTAAATTAATGTTATAACTGTTTAGAGAATAATTAAACTGTATTTAAACGTCAACTTTACATGACGACAGTGTTGCCATCCAAAAATAAACCGATTCCAAAACTAAAAGGTTCATGATTTTGATCCATTCATGACTATTAAGTATTTTTCAGGACGTGACATTTATGAATGGATGATAAATATGCACTAAAATTGCTCTAAAGCTTAATTCCTTTAATTTTTATTTGATTCATCATATTGTTATTTTTGAATTATTTCATATGTTTGATAGAAATTTTATTAACCTTTTACTCATTTTTTCTAATCCTGGTACAGTTTGTGATTTTTTTTGTGATGTAGAAGTTTGATTTTCATTTACTAATATTATATTTGATATTTTATTAATTTACGGCTGATTAGGAATTTTAAAGTTAAATGACCTATATCGAGTAAAAACCAATGCTGTATGTAATGTTGTCCTATACAATAATACTACCCCTTTCTTAGCACAACGTTTTATTAATGAATAGAAATCACAGTTATAATACCAGGGGTGCCAAAAGTGTGAAATGATGTAGATGTGACTTATAAACCATTTTCCTCTGCTTTATGCTTAAAGAGCGTAATCTACTAATTAATTTACTTACTGTAACCATTTATTTATAACATTACTATTCTGGATTTATTTTTTACCTCTGTCAAACAATACGAAATCTTTACTTTTAACCCACCATGGGCTTGAGAACAATTTTGGTTATAATTTCCATATACATATCCTTGGATCGTTGATTATTCCAACTTTTTATATTAAGTTACATGTTCCTTCATTATATTATGTTTTTCTATACACTATCATTTCTTAATTCTTCTAAAAATGGACTGCTCAGGTTACATATTGGTATATTACAAGAAAACTCTACCAAGCAAATAAAACAATTTATTCCCAACGTTTCGAAT
>JAJNBS010025432.1:0-10175 GCA_028455975.1 Notopais sp. c TS-2021
TATATATATAAGTAATTCAAAATATAAACATGGCATCATGGTGCCCCTATAATCCGAATTTGTTTCTCGTTATATATGATAATATGGACTATAGGTATATTATAAAATATATTTAGTAATTTTTTCAATAACATTTGTAAAAATTATGAATTTGCACATTATTTGGCGCTGAAAAAAAAAAATTATTGTCCAATGTAAATCCGATAATAAAAAATTTTGTGGTGCCCCCTTTCCCTTGATGCCCTAAGCACGTCCTTATATTGCTTAATGGTTAATCCAGCCCTGGTTATATGACGTTTTTACTTACCTTGTATATTAAATTATGTACATTAATTTATTTATACTATTTTATTTTATAATTTTTTTATATAAAATAGAATAAATGTTATAGAATCAACAAAAGTATAATTGATTTTCAAACTTCAAACTTGTGAAAAAACTTTTTTGTTTGTTCTAAAACCGAAGCCCCGGGATTTTACAAAATAAACAAACGCACCATCGCGGGTCATATCCGGTCGTCGAAGTGTTTTCATACGGCACGCGAGACAAACCTCAAAATTTATAAAATATATTTATTTGTATAAATAATAAAATATATATATACAACAAGGAATAAGAAGAAAACTTTTAATTCCATTCAAATCATATATATTTTTATTACTAACATTTGCTATTCACTAGAAAAGAAAATTCTTTCTATATATAGGCTACACTCTTATAAATTAATTATTAATTCCTCTAAATTTAATTTTCTTCAATTCACCATTAATGAACTTCTAAAATTGTTTTATCTTCACGATTATGTTATTTTTTTGTCATAGGACTATATCAGAGTTTATAACGTACAGTAATGCCTCGCTTAATCCGGTTTCGATCAGTCCAGTTTCACTGTAGTCCGGATTGTTTATTAATAATATAAAATTTAAATAATAATAACTGAAAAACGTAAGCATACTTCCCACCCAGAGCCTGTACGGTTCTGTACTTGACACACGTTGTTTACTATGAAGGCAGTATGGGAACATATCATACCACATTGTGCAAATGATTTAATTGGTTTTGAAGGTCAGAATGCTGAAGTTATGAATAACAATAGAAATTGAAAAAGAAATTTGTTTCGAAGAATTTTACATATTTCTAGACAAATTTTAGATTTAAATGTAAAGAAATCATGTAGCTTTGCATGCAATATTTATATTTTCCCTATCTATAAACTAAATTATAAATCGAAACTTCAATCATTTGATTTTTTTTTAGTCATGTTTTTGTTGTTTTTATAAAGTTAACCAAGTTTAAATATTTAAACCGTTATGACAAATTTTGTAAATCGAAATTGATCTGTCAATAATTCGATTTGAGTTTCCTTTGAGATTGAAACGTTGAAAGAAACATTGAACAGACAGATTTTTTGTGCCATAAAATTGGATAAAATGAATCCTAAGTCTGTTTATACTTTCTTTTCAGGCTTCTATCCAATCCTAGAGATTAAGAATTATTAGTTAGTTCTATATATATATATAATATATAAATATATATTCCACCATATATATTTCTCCGTGGTAAATTCCACCCTATATATATTCCACCACCCTAAATTATACCAAATTTAGCCAATATTTCGGTTATTTTAAGTTGCAGAAAAAAGAAATAAAAGAAAGATTGAATTTTTCTTTATTTATATAACCAAAAAATATTTCTAAGGATCAGGTTTAATGAAAGTTATATATATGACATTAACAAATATTACAAGAATGTATTGGATTAGGTTAAATGTAAATTACACGCAATGTTTCTTGTAATAATTGTGAAGGATTTCCATTTTTAGATTTTTTAAGTAATTTTTGTTTGGCTTATTCCTTCTTCTCCTCCAACATTTAACACCTAATCTAACTTAATACAACCTATTTGTGAATTTCGTTTTAACATCTGGTGTTTCCACCAGTTTACACGTGGTGCTATTTATCGTGGGTGAATTTAAATCAGGGTGAATTTATTGCGGGTAAATATACAGGGTGATCCACGACCTTAGCTCCCTCTGTCTGGCTAGTTTATATACAAATATATATATTAAATGACCTTTTTAAATGCCAATTTTCATACTCATTAACTAAATATTATTTCAGAAATAGGAATTTCAATAAAGTAGTTAAAATGGCAACTTAATTGTAGTTTTTATGCTGATAATGAAAAGAAAAGATGGGCGAGTCGTATCATGGCTATAACGTTTAGAATTGCCAAAGATCTTCCTCCTGGTACAATTTCCAGATCTTGTGTTGCTAAAACCCTGAATAGATCTGAAGATTTTGTTGAAAGAAATTGGAATAAGAACCCTTTCAATTACGAAATGAACAGCAAACAAGAGAGGCACCATGAAAGTCTCTCATATCCTTCGCGTTGAGACGCTGTCCAAAAAGCTTATGGTGAACTGTGGACACACTGACTATTAAGTTACATTTATTATTTTATGGATTTATAAAGGTTTGAAATAAAGCTTTTATGGAAACCTATAGTTTTATTTGCAGTGCATCTAGTTATTTCTTTGCAATGGGGGCTAAGGTCGTGGATCGGCCTGTACATCTGGGGAATATATGTTGTGAAACTTACCGCTGGAGATTTATCAGTCACCCATTATAGTTAGCTTAGTGTAAAATAATTAGTTGGATATCTAGTTTATACGTACATAATACCATTTATTAATGCAGCAGGTATAACTTTAGTACAAAGGTGTAAAACTACATCTTGAAATACAACGAAAATTTTGAACAAATTATGGAACGAATTATGCTCCCAGTTGGGTGCCAATCTATAGTATTCATTCACAAGAAATTGATGGCGATTAGTTCTGTACTTGATATAGAAAGATCATGCTGTCTCGAGACTGCATGATCTTAAGAGAATATGGAAGAAGTTGAAAATACTTCTATCTTGAGCCAATCCAAGTGTCTATTCAACGTGCTTCAATAGAACTCAGTATCAACACAGCTGCAATTCAAAGAATTCAAGTTATTCATCAGCTCGAGAATCATGATTATGATATGCGAGTTGAAATGGAGGAGATACTTCTTCACCATTTCAAAATTGATTCATAAATTTTAAACAACATTTGGTTCAATGATGAATTTCTTTTTCACCTAGGCTGAGTAACTGCCACAACACGAGAATTTAGGAACGCAAAAACTTGTGCTTATTGCTGAACACAAAAAGGATACACGTACCGAAGCTTGTCGTGTGGTGTGCCATTTCAGCGGCTGGATTGATTGATTTTATTTTTTTCGCTATTGCAATAGTCAGACTAACAAATCTTCATAAGCTCGAAGAAATAATGCAACATCGCTGTGCAAACATTCCGATGGGAAGTAAAATTTCCTTGGTCCGTGAAACAGTATATATATATGCCATGTATGTATTGGAAGAAATCTATTTCGAGTAATATATGTGGTGATGGAAGTATATATTCATTGGCTTTAAAAGGTAACATTTACCAAAACTTTTAGATAGATATGTAAGAAGCCGAGGATAGGTACTCTTTCCGCTGCCACACGATTAACCACAAGTATTTATAACGCATCTAAACATATTGTCCGTAACTTTAATGTTTATTTATCGATTCCGGCGATCGCCGTAGCTAATCGGTTAATTTTGTAATTAATTTCGTTCCCTGTTTTCGATAAAGTGTTAATATGTAGAGTAAATAAATAGTGCGATAATATCTACAATCTACATATATAAATATGCTTCCGTACACTGTTTTATTTATAAAATAATTAATAAATTTCTTAAATATCTGTATAGATGTATCATGTATTCTAAATGGAGGCATGATAATTCAAACCCATATAATTTATACCCAAGGAATATCGACCCAAGGTAATCTAATTTAACTAAACCAATAACCCAACCTTACATAAAAAATATATTTATTTTTTAATTTAAATAATGAATTCAATGTAAATCAATTTAGAACTTGCAATTCACCATTATAGCAACATTTATAACTCTCTTTATTTACTTTTCTTCTTCTGTCCTCTTTATATTTTCCTTATTTTGCTAAATACTTAAAAAATAGTGACTTTCTCGAGTTTGTGTTCATTTTTAGAGGATTTTCCGTAATTTTTAAAATTTTATTTTATTTTCTGTTACTTAATTTAAGTCATTAAATTTATTTAGCAACTGAATTTTCTTTTATTAGTTGCTGTATATACATAATAATTGTTTAATTATTACAATTAATAAATTAAATGAAGAAAGTCAGAAAAACAATTGTCGTTTTTAAAAGTTTATTTTGTAGTTATACCTATATAATATAACACATTGGTTTATTTATTTTTCCAATGTATCATAGACCGTTATGTAATCTCATGCAACATTTAGACATTAAATACAGAATACTGAATTTTAACATTGATTTTCCCCGTGGTAAATTAAGCCACAAATATTTCCCCGCGATTCACAGATATATGCATTTAGTAAATGATATTTAAATGCTTAAGATAATAGTCAATTTTGTTAATTATTATCTGGTATCATCGAGATTGAATTAAGAACCCTATTCAATTTCATTTCTAGAGACTAATATTTGTTGCAATATTGTGTATATTCTCATACCAGTAATAAACCTTGAAAATTTTATTTTTTTCACATGTTTTCAATTATTCATAATGATTAATTATTTTATGTTAGTACTTATATAATTAATTAACATATTTAATTAACAATGTACAATCTTAAAATTATTCATACAAACATTTAATTTTAATTCAAGAAATATTATTTTTTAATGATTAATTGTTAAAAATTTGAAATATCAAAATATGTTGATATGTAGATGAAATGACACTTAAGATTTTACCAAAGAGAATCTACTACATTTATTTTGTTAAATATGGACGGAACAATTCTAGTAAATTTTGAATTTCGTATATTATTTCTGTATTTTAATTGAATCTTATACAAACAAACTTTCTATTCTTTCTTTAAGAAGTTTCAATTGCCTCCCTTTTGTTTAAGTGTAATTATAGCGATTTAAACATGAGTATCAGTTATATAAGAGCTTTTCATTGTAGCTTCACACAACTAACCTTTGATGATATATTTTATTACAAATGTTTGCAGAAAAGACCAAATGATACATCTAATTCTACTTAAATGAAACAAAAACAATTGAAACTTGATACCTCAACTTTTGGTATAAGATACAACAAATATTTTTCATGAACTATTTTTAAGATTACCTCCTAGAAACTCTTGCGGACATAAAATTATTATAATTTTTACATAAATATTATATATAAATTTTGACATTAGATATAAATATCATAATAGTTTTTTTAAGGTACATGTAATTTACATACACATTGATATCATAATGGATTTTTGACATATTTTACATATAAACATTGCTATCGAGACAATTGATCGGGGAATAATTATTCTCCAGTATAAATACATGCATTTAACACAAAATTCGGGTGTGTTAAGTAGCCTTTTATTTCATTTAATACGGTACACAATATTATAATCATAATATTTTCAAAACTACGGACGATATTTTCCTAGCGGCAATAAATATTGACCTCGAAAATAAATTTTGATGAGGAGCAATTATAATTAATCGTAGATTAAAAATATAACCTAGATCGGTTTGATAGAAACTAAAAGCGTCACCAAATGTATGACTCCTCTATAAATATTCTTCCACTTTTTTATGTTTAGCACATAGAAAATTTCTAACACTGTACATTGTACATACATATATAATTATATATCGACAGGGTACGCCACCCGAATTAATTTATAAATGAGGGTACGTATAAATTGACTAAAAAAGTTGAAGAGCACTGCATTATAATTAATATAATTTTAATAATTTGTTCAGTGACTATTGATAGAAGTACTATTCTGTCAACGATTTTTCTCTAATAAAACTATTTGAAAGTTGCTGATACATAGTATATATCATACCAGATAATTATTAAATTCCTTATCAAATTATACATACACATATATATACAAGATTTAACAAACAAACTTAAGTTAATTAAATTCAAACCTTTATTATTTAAATTAGCTTAGTATTTTTGACAGACGCTATATAACAATTATCCAAATTTATTCACAGTAGAAATCTACTAATGAACGGAACATCTTTAGTATAAATTGTTAATTAACATAAAAGAGCAATTAATTATTTTGGGCTTTATCTCAACTGAATTCAAGTCAAACATGAGATTCATTTTCTCTCTTATATTCAAATCATACAGTTTTTTGATTCAGTTAAAGAAATACAAATCTTGTACAGTATAATATATGGAGTTACAAAATAACTTTAATATCTCTTTAAATAAACATTTTCTGTTCAATTGTTGATAACTTAAACGGCATCATTTAATTTAATATTATAATTTATTAAACCAAATTGAACAATTTGGACAGTCGGAAAATTTAGTTTCATAAATCAATTTAGACTGTATTTTTTTCAAAAACGAACAGAATAAATTATTTCAAATTGCTATACATATATACACTAAAGAGCCACCTTTTTCATAGCACTCGAGCCAACGCTTAACACATGCATTCCCATTGGAATGTTTTAATAAAATGTTGCAAAATAACATTTCAGAATCTCAAAGTCAAGACATAAAATAGGCTGGCATAAAAGAAGAACATATAAAATCTGATGTCACGAAATATTTATTTCAATGCTTCAATAATTAAGAAATCTACCAGTGGAGTAATTCGATCTAATCTGAGCATCGAACTAATTTTCTTTTTTTAAATTTGAATGAAAATTGGTTTTAAATATATACTTTAGTTTATGAGTAACAATTTTGAAAAGATTTGCTCTGTTCGTTTTTTGAACAAAAAATGTAAAGTGATTTATGATTTAGTTATTTAGTTATTATTTAATTAAATAACATGTTCAAAACCCTTTTTTTAAATATTCTTCAAATTAATTTAACACTTTAGATATTGTATATGCCAATATCTGTCATCAGAGAGCGTATATATTTATCTATTACGATAATACGCTTATGTATAGGTCTGTTGTGTGAACTGTTTACCAATCACAGGCCGTATTTTCCATCAGACCAGTCCCAACACTCTAATAAATTCTCATATCACCTGTGTTTGTTTGAAATGAAGGTGAAGATTGTCTGTTTTATTTATCAAATGTTTCAGATAGAAGAATAGAGAACATGATTCTCACAAAACATTTAAAACCTTATCAAGAACGAAAATATAACTTTTCTTGCAAAAATAGATTGCAAAATTTGATTTGTCATGATTGAACTGCAAAGATTGTAATTTATGCAAATGTTCATTTGTAAGGAAGCTTCCAAAGAACAAAATATGAACATGAGTTTTTACAAAGGACTGAAATAAGAACTATTATACAATAATTAATTAATTACATATATATAGAAAAAACTAGACGAAATCAAAATCTTCTTAATAGAAAGGGTATCAATTTACTTCATCACTCCATCCAAATTAACTTTTGAAATAGAAAAGATCCTTGAAAGAAATGTTCAAAATCGTCAGATATAAGAAATGTAATTAAAGAAGATATATCATATGTTTACCCACGATATTTGCAATCTCAAATTGATCGCAAATTGCAAAGGATCCAACTTAAATGTTCATTGCAGATGAGACACAAATTACCAAAATTACACCAGAGAGTGATCGTAATGCAATTACTGATATGATAAGCTATATCAATAGAATCATGACAGAGCAAGGGTGTCAATCGGCGGGTCATTTAATTATTTTGAGAGGTCATCAAGGATTAAATGAAATTAAATGTTTAATTAAAATAAGTTAATTTAATAAATTCCTATTTACGAAAAATTATGAAATAAATTATTTTTATTTTGACGAATTGTAAAGAATAATTTTTCAATACTTTTAATAATGAACATTGATTCAATAACATAATTTAATGAGGTTGAAGAATGTGTCATAGAAATTAAATGAATATAATTAAATATATTCATGAATCATTTTCAATAAAAAAATTTTAGTGATCAAATATTTGCAATAATTGATACTGATTGAAACTAAATATTTATATGGCAAACTTTGACAAATTTTAAATTGTTCTCACGGGCCAAATGAAGAACTACAATTGCTGGATATGTCCCACGAGCCATATTTTGCCTCCACCTGCTATAGATAAAACTGCACATATAGAAAGATTTTATTGAGACGATAACGTAAAGAATAGGAGCGACAACATTGAACAAGTTGAATTCACTTAGTTCAATGGACGGAATGATATACGTATACATGCTTATAACTATATCAGAAGAGCATGTTGATGTTATTGAAAAGGTGCTTCATCTCAACCTAGCCTCATTTTGTATAAACAATAAATTTTGGTAGTCCTCAGATATTTATTTCTCTATTTTTTCTCTAAATTAAAATATGGGATTGAAGTACATCAGTCCCAAATTCTTAACTATCCTAGGGATTTTGAGAATTTCAAACGAAAAATATCAAATATTTGCAAGTCTATTATTACATGCCAATGTGTATCAACAATCCGAACGAATCTGAATAGTATGAGTGGTCAAAAAAGGTAGAAGATGGCCTGTAACTGGTCAGCAGTATGATATACTACGCCTACGCGTAGATAAAGTCGATTTTTATATACAAATGTCTATCATGGCTATTACCTATTATGATTCACTAAATTTTAGATGCGATCATTAACTTCACAAATAAACTTGTATCTGATTATTTTTGTACTGCACCATGAACCAATTGAAAGACATTAATGTATCGTATACTTATTTACTTATCAATAGCATGAAGTACCACTTGGAACTGTAAGAAATTTATAAGAAATACAACATATATTCCGCTTGGTTTTATTTCCATGCATATTTGGATATGCTTCAATATTTAACTTATTGATGACTACATTGAGAAATGCTTCTGACATCTATAGGAAACCATTAATATAATATTACACAGGCATAACCAATAAAATGATTTGGATTTTGAATGAATCTCAATAAAAATTGGTTCAGTCTCATGGTCTCAATAAAGAATTTTTTTTATTCGCCAAATTGATTGCAAACACAATTTTATTCAAATCTCCTTCCTTCAAGGAGACATAAATGTCACGTTAGGTTTGCAAAAATTGAACAGGGTTTTTCAAGATGTTACATAGCTCCTCTCGTGTTAATGTCAAGATAATTTGATTATCAACCACATTTCTATATCCACGTCTTTTTACCATAAAATTTATGTAGATTTAGAAAATTACACTATAAATTACAATCTTCACTTAGAAAATGAATATACCTCCCTTTAAAAAATTAAGCCTTTAAATATATTGAAAGTAAGTACAATGTAGGACAAGTTATAGCAATGGGTACAATAGTTATATATTATATATAGAATTCTATAGATACACATGTGTATCTATTTAATCTTTTTCATATTTAATTATTATTCGTTTTTTTGCTAGGAAAGGTTTTATCTTAGATAAATATAATATTACGGTAATAGTGCAGTGATTTTCGTTTACTCAAGGATTATTATAAAAAGACTTTCTCTTGAAGAAAGAACTTGTTTTCGATGTGTTGAAAAACACACAAAATTAAGAATAAAATGATATAATGACGATATTTATAACTTGAGACATGTGCTGCTGATTGAAGAAATTGGAAAAAAGAACATTAATATTGATACAGTAATTTTAAAAAGATATATGGTACAGTATTACATTTATTTAGAAATCTATACAATTATGATAATCACGTCAAAAATAGTGATCTCATTCTTGATTACATTTTTTTCTAACTCTAACATTTTAAGCTCGATTCAGGTGACATAGATAAAAGTTAATTACACATATTGTCGTGCGTATGTACTATAGAACTCCATAGGACCGATCTGAATGGAAAGACCCAAGTAAAAAATGTAGTTCACCAATAGAAAACCTTCGATTATTTTTGACGACCACCATTGGGATAGATTGCCTCCATAAACAATTCTTAGTCTGGTGCAGATCGGTTATATAGTGATCACAAATATGCGCCATTGATATGGTCTGGAAATTTCTTAATCCTACGACGATTTTTTCTAGACGTGTCTCCATGCAATTCATCACTGAAAAAGAAATTTGACCAATTTATATTTATGAAAGAGGGAGTGTGTGTGTG